>JAAAKL020003240.1:0-23684 GCA_010016065.2 Carybdea cf. marsupialis auct. non (Linnaeus, 1758)
GCCTAATTTCTTAATTAGTTTTAACTCTTTGGCATACATCCTCTGAAAATAATAATAATAATAATAATAGAAAAATTTTCACTTCATATATCATTTCCACTTTTCTTTAGCTGTTTTGTATCATTATCATCATCATCATCATCATCATCATCATCATCATTATCATCATCAATATCATCACGTGTATTGCTTTGGAGAGAGACAGAGTCATCATGCATCTCCACTCATTTGTATCACATGTTGCTCTTATGGTTCCAGTGTTGCTCTTCTCTGAGATCCATTGAATGATATTTTACAGCATCTTTGTCCTCTGTCTCTCAGCCTATCTGTTCCCATTTATCAACACTGTTGTTACCAGTTTTTCTATCACATTTCGTCAGATTACATGGCTTGAAAATTTGGATTGCCATATTCTTTATTTCATAATGATTGACTTCCTTGTTTTAGCATCTTCAAGCACTTCTTAATTTCATTTCTTTCCAGTCCAGGAGACTCTCAATATTTCTCTCAGGAACCACATTTTCTGTTGCCTCTATCCTTCTCCTCATGGGGGTATTCACTGTCCACGTCTTTTATCGATACAACTAAACTGGTTTAATGTATCGTTGAGGTGTTCTTGATTTCAGGTTAACAGACATCTCTTTACTGCTTAAAAATATCTAAAGTCTCATAGTGCTGCTTTTGCAAGAAGTATACGATTCCATCTGATGTAATGAGGGAATCTAAATACCTTAATTTATCCACATAATTCAATTCTTCACCGTTTACTTTCTTTCGGCTGACAACCATTGTTTCTGTTTTCTCTGCGTTTTAGTTTAACTCATGTTTGCACTCTCACTCACCACCATGTCGATTATGCTTTGAAAGTTCTTTTCGTTGGATGCCATAGCAGCTGCCTCTTTACCGTATCGGAGGTATTCTGCATAGTCGCATACTTCTGCCACTTATTGACAGGTCTTACAGAGGACTCGAACTTGTCTGACTTTGTTCTCTGCAACGTACAGAGGATCTTCTTGTTAATATGTTTTTATTCCATAGACCAACCTTCTCAAAAAGTCAACCATTGACCGTACTCATTGGCTTGACTACGCACTTTCGCGCGTCTTAACAAACATGAAAAGTTGTAGGTGTTGATGAAATTGTTCGTGCTCAGTGACCGGCTAAACACGAGTGGTTGTGTCGCCTTCTGCTACTACAATCTCACTCAAGTGAATAAATTTTTATTTCATAGAGTAATCCAATGGGCGCTGGAACCAAACTCGGCGGCAGGTACTAGAAACATATTCTCAAGGAAGGAAATTCAATTGTCAGCCATACTAAATTTCTTATCGTAATTCGGTAGTTTATTTGTCAATAGCAATTACACTGAAACATGAGAACAATAGTAGATGTTAAAAACATTTTGAACACTCGATGACGGGAACATCTGCTGTAAAGAATGTCCTGCTTGGATATAGGAGAGCCTCCTCTACAAATTTCTTTCGGTTGGTTTCGTTCATTAATCCTGACCCTTTCGCTTGCCAATATTACTTGGTCGAGGGGTAAGTATACCAGATACTTTTCTTGTTTAGTACTAGCATAGCAGAGAAAACTTTAAATATTCTCAACAAGGCGACGCAGATTGTATTAAAATCATTCTTTCCATCACCTGCCAATACTTTCCAATTAGTACTGTAATCTCAGCTTGACATCTGCTTTTGACATCAAATATTCTGTGATAGTCGTGTACGACATAGTTAGACGTATTCCTCCCATGATGATGTACGACGTGAACTAAACAGTGCATAGGTACTAGAACATTGACGTAATTTTATTTTGAGAATTTTAACATTTGTCTGATAATTCTTTTCAAATTAGACAAATACAGATTTGATCTAATTTACTTAATAATTAGTTTTACAATTAACTCGCATTCACTGGTCTGGCTGGCTACAAGGCACTCACGTATCTTCATTTCACCGAGCTCTTGTTTACAATTTTGCAATAGTTTATAGCAAAATAAATGATAACATGCGAGCTGTACCACACTGCTTCATCACGCATAAAAGAGTTGAGTTAACGTTTTGAAACACTATGTCAACTTACGTATCCAATAATAATTTCCCATGCTCCATGCTTGGTCTAAGTACAACGAACAGAACACTGTATTTCTAGTAGGTTAAACGTTTAGACTTCGTGGCAACTTGTATCTTTTCTTTGCTTGTTCTTTTAATATAACAATACTCATTTTAATATCTTCAAATATCTCTACAGCGTGTATTTTCAACGCTTGTTTTGTAACAGAATTCAAATGAATGTTCAACTCCTTTGCTGAAATCCTTTCAATCCATTTTCATATTAAAAGATGTTCTCTTACAAAAACAGCCTTTCCGATTGAATACCTTCCAGACTCCATAAAACTGATTTTTAACTTGCTGGACATCGTATCATTAGCAGGCACTCTATAGTCGTTGTTGTCATTTAATAAAAATGTACAATGAAAGAAATCGTTAAAAAATCTAACGGAAAAAACTTGGGAAAAAATTAATGATTTCAAAAATAGAATGCACATTCGTAGCAGTGCATATAAACCTCGATTATCCAAAACCTAACTTTGGAACTTCTTTCCTCCAATGGATTCTTGATCAACTGGATAAAAATGAACTGATTGGAATTTTTGCACAATATCATGCACAAGTCAAGCAAGAGCATCCATTATTATACTAAAACATTTCCATCGTAAAAGAGTGAATAAGGTTTTGTAGACGGTTACCTTACTATCTTTCAACTAAAGCAGATGAGATAAATGCAAATCTAATGTGAGAAGTTTTTTTTAACGTCCCTGATAAACTAGTGTTTAGCGTTAGCTTTACTTTTAAAATCAGTATCATCAACGGAGAAAAAGACGCAGTATGAAATCGCGAGTTGTGTTAATAATCTTAAGAATGAAAGGCTATGTAATCATTAAAGACTGGAATTATCAGCTCAATAAATATGAGAATAACAGCTTTAATTTTAAATTATGTGCAGTAAAACATCAGTTTATAGAAAGGCATGCATTGGATGCAAAATAGTTTGTGTGGCTATGCGATTTAAATCTCATAACCTTGCATAAAAGATTTAGCTTCATGTTAAGGAGAAGTCGGAATTCAGAGAGCCTTGTTTTAAATGCCCAAAACATTTACTCAAACTTTATTGTGAATTAATTATCCACTTAAAATTCTAGTAGTTAGTAGCATTTAGCATTTAGTGTCTACTGTTTTGATTCATAGATGAAACAATTTAGTAATCATAATTTGTATGTCAGTTCCACGTTCAATAATAGCTCCTTTATCCTTCTCGACCTTATCATAGATTATTTCTGGCATCAACCTTTTCCTCAATGCTCTAGCAAGAACATTGGCATAGTATTGATATATTTACAAATGTTACTATACCAATGATTAGCAAGCTCTCTAATTGTAGAATAATGCTTAACAACTGTTTTACAATTGTTTACTACATATGTAATGATTATTCACATCCTTTTTTTATATTCTATTTCAGTATTGGATTACAAGTCATCGACAGTTTGCGATGGCGATGCCAAAATAATAAATTGTCCTCGAAATCAACTAATTCATGTTTTACAGTCGTTTTATGGAAAGTGGAGCAATCATGATTGTCATGGCATGCTTACCGTTCGTGATAATGTACCAACTTGTAAAGTGGACAGACAGAAGTCCACTGCTATAATAAGAGACATTTGTCAAGGACAGAATTCGTGCAACCTTTACGCAGATGACACAATATATGGTGATCCGTGTCCATCTGTCAAAAAGTATTTATACGTGACCTACTTTTGTATGGCCAGGGGAGGGCATCCTCACACGGCACCACCAGAAACAATACGAACAACACCAAGGCCTCTGACAACTGAAGCAGCCGCAAAGACTAATGTAATTAAAAGTGAAAAGGTAGCAAGTCCTAACCCTCTGCCTTCAGAATCCAGCATGTTGCAATCAACACAACCAACACAGGCTCAAGAGGATAATACAGCAGCACCTGCATGGGATAATTTAACCTTGTCGATGCCGGATGAAAAGAAAATTATAATGAACAGTGTTTTAAGGCACAATATTCAAAAGTCAGGTGTGTTATCAAGTTACTTTATTTAAGTGAAAAAGCGCTTTTCTATCTTTTGTGTCTTCTTTTACGTCTCAAAATAATGGAGCGAATTCCTTGACTGTGATGATGAGATACTCAATATAGATGATTATCAATTGCAAATGAAAGAGAACATAAACTTTTTGTTGAAATAGATATTTTGATGACAGTAATCTTCTTGTTTTAGTGACCAAATATGATGATTCAAAATGTCAGCATAATACACAAACAGGAAGGAGAAGTCAGAAACTTAAAAGATCAAATTTGTAGATTTTGTGATGACCAATTCCATTCGAATTGAATTTCAATCCTATTAGTCACATTCTCAGAATCCCCTTGCTTATAGTCGGTAGTGTTGCACATTTACGCATCTTAACTTTTTGTTGGTATTTTGTCTAATAAATTTGTACTGAATCGATAAGGATTAGATGAGTTTATTCCAACTTTTCCATCAATTTTTACCGTACTTAAAGGGGTAGAAGCTGAAAACTAAATATTATATATATATTGATATATATACATATATATTAGCTTTATGAATTAATTACTTGTTGTATATTACAACATTCAAATCAATTGCTTCCTTTTGTTTTCTTTTTCACTGTTTATGTTATGGTTTGCCTTTATTATAAATATGTACATAGTCATTGGCAGTACATGATCGTAGGTGAGGCCAAAAATAACTTATAGGGCTTTGGACTATCAAAATTTTGTAGTCGACAAATAGTCCAAAATTTGAGTCCAGATTTTGCCTTAAGGATCATGCTTTCATTCTCAATTACAAATTTTCTCAAGAATTAAATTCTTTAATCTGCCTGCTTTGTCTAAAAGACATTGTGTGTCCATGTGTTGATATTACGATAAGGCTTTTGATAAATCTCGGAAA
Source organism: Carybdea cf. marsupialis auct. non (Linnaeus, 1758) (assembly GCA_010016065.2). Lineage (NCBI taxonomy): Eukaryota > Metazoa > Cnidaria > Cubozoa > Carybdeida > Carybdeidae > Carybdea > Carybdea cf. marsupialis auct. non (Linnaeus, 1758). Next base: position 5,012 of record JAAAKL020003240.1, read on the forward strand.
AACATTCCATCTTTTTCATGCCTTTGATCCTTCCCATTGTTTTTATCTCATTACTCGATTTTGCTTTGCCACCAAGATCTGCTAGTTTTTGTATTCTTTAGATGTAGTCCTAGTGTCTTTTCTGCACCATTCATTTTTTGTTAAATCTACTGCCATTACCTCTTACATTCTTGGTGCCATAATACAAGTCTTCAGAAAATTACACGTTCCCTTTTCACCCGGACTTTAACTCCATCCCCTAGGCTCTTTCTTCCGCATCAATCTTCGTCAGTCCATTTCTTGCTGTTAAATGTTATTCTTTGGTATTTTATCTTATAACTACTATCTGGCTGATTGATATATTGCTAATTTTTATGTCACTGAAACAAAAATTTTAGAATGGCCGTGTAATTATACCATGTTCGGCAATAGTGCGCAATATATCTTACCAATAAGGTTTCTGAAAATTTTCTAAGCTTCTAACTAATGTGGAGATTTGGAGACAGCACAAAATTAACACTTATAAAGTCACTTGTTATAAACCGTTAACTTAAGTGCACGGACGGCTTAAGAAGTATTGCAGGTATGGCCACCCCTGTTCCAACATTTTAAACTTTTGGACAAATTTTGGTCGTTTCATAGAAGATAGCGACTTCTCGTCGGTTTTCCGATTCTTCCCCTTGTCTCTCCGTCAATGCCTTGTAAAAAGCAATAAAAATGATTCCACCCCCTATACAAATGTACCATAAACATTATTGCCGTCACGTTTCTCTCCATTGTGGTCTCTGGTTACTTTGTTACTTTCTCTCCATTGTGGTCTCTGGAAATTCCTCAAAATAGACAGCAGAGGAATCGTCCACTTTGACTGCTTACGCACATCAAATACTCGAAGTAGGCTCGTACTGTATTGCTCAGCTATCCACCATCCCTTGCTACAACTAACATTTTGTTCCCCTTTGATTCCATGAAGTAACATCTCGTCTAAATGCCACAGATCATATCTGAGGACGACATCACGTGTCCCATTTAACAATTCCCTTCACACGTCGGACAATATTCGGGCTATTGTTGCATTTCCCAAAACAGTTCCTCTACATTTGTTGGATATTCCCTAGATGATTGGCCTTTTTGCCCAATATTATGCGCAAGTCAAGCAAGAGCATCCATTATTATACTAAAACATTTCCATCGTAAAAGAGTGAATAAGGTTTTGTAGACGGCTACCTTACTATCTTTCAACTAGAGCAGATGAGATAAATGCAAATCTAATGTGAGAAGTTTTTTTAACGTCCCTGATAAACTAGTGTTTAGCGTTAGCTTTACTTTTGAAATCAGTATCATCAACGGAGAAAAAGACGCAGTATGAAATCGCGAGTTGTGTTAATAATGAAAGGCATTGTAATCAACAAAGACTGGAATTATCAGCTCAATAAATATGAGAATAACAGCTTTTACTCTTTCCAAACTAATTCTTCTTATCTTGCGGCCTTGATGATTTTTTTTGCTAAACCTGGATATTGATGAGAAGGAGCAAAATGGCGTCCTACCCCACTAGGGCTATTGTATTCTAGCGGAAGACAAGTAAATTGCGAGTAATTCATTGGCTAAACTCGTCAAAGAGGAAGATCTATTCCGCTTGCCCCATACATAGCCATGAAAATAGTTCTCGTTCTCAAATTGTTAATCTCACACTGCGAAGTGAGTCATTGGAATGGAAAAAATTGCCTTGGAGGACGAAATCTCATTGTTTCAGTGGTAAACATTCTTCTTTTCATTAGCAACATCTAGATCTCTAGAAGAGTGATGAGTATAAAGGGTAGCATACTGTTTGACCTGGGGTGGATAATAGGCCCACAGATGCACGCAGTAACACAGGTATTATTCATCATTCATTCTCCTTTGTAGATACATTTTCATCATTCAACAATGGCGTTCTTTTACTACGTTATATGCACGTGCCACTTTCTGTTTAAAACATTTGTTGCAAATAACCTACAGAGTTACGTTGCATATGTCATATGAGTATATTTATTGTGTTCAGCTGTCATTTTGTTAAACTAGCGTACAAATTCCATGGAGTTTATTCCAACATTACCATTCATTATAAAGACTGCTCCTGCATTGAATTCGCGGCCCTTTTGCATTCGAAGTCATAGGGATAAGCTTGAGATAAAACGATTAGGGAAGAGTATCCCCGATTTATGCCACACCCGATTTAAGTTTCGTCCTTGCTAACATCGTGGAGTGGCTATCCATTCCTTCATGCTTTGTGTTTCAGCATTTTTATATTCTCAAGGGTAACATTGGATTTAAGGCGCTAGGTGCTCCCTCCAAGTATTTCTAGGTAAGCCAAGTACAACATTAGATGATATGACACAATTCTGATTTATTTACTAAAATGGGTTTGTATGTTGATTAGTTTTTATTAAATATGCTTTGATGTTTGATGTATTGGAGTATCAAATCAATAGCCTGGTGGGAAAACATATCACTTATTTGAAAAGAAACAAAAATCACTCATTAGAACGCTATATGACCACGCAAAGTGACATCCAGGGGGTGGCTGCTTGGTATTAGTTACGGTGCTTTAATGGCAAAATATATTGTTGTCCTAGGAAAAAGCAATGAAAGCATTTAAAAGAGCATGGCGCAAAGGACATTTTTATGACAACGCCCCAACACGCCATCCCTAATGCTTAGACTCAACATCCTTTACGGGGACCAGCCGCCACTGACAAGAATCATAGTCTTTCTGCCGGACTGGCGATGATACGGATCCAAACTTCATACAGATATATTTTCTACGAAAAGAGGATAACCCTTTACTGAACAGATGGAGAATAGAGAAAAATACCAACAAACATGTTAATCACTCTCTTTGCAAGAAGATGATGAAGGTCATGGCATTGTAACTTCTTCTTCTATTGTCTAAGAGCACGCTCAGTTGATGCGTGAGTGCAGACTGCGTGAGTGCAGACTGCGTGAGTGCAGACTGCGTGAGTGCAGACGGCGTGAGTGCAGCATGCAAGGATTTTTTGCAGATTATTCAGAACTAGAAAAACTTTGGGAATTTGGCAATTGAGATCCACACGGATCCTACTATGAAAGGATGAATTCCAGTAATCATTGCTCCTAGTAAAGATTTTTTTATTCTATTTCTTGCCGGGACAATATTGAAGGACAGCGACAATCTCAGCAAGACTTTGCAAGGGATGCAACAAACAGCATTGCATGCTCGATCTAACGCTGGGGGAAAACAAAGATGAAACCCTATAAGGTCTGATGAAAATGTTAAATTGTTTTATAAGAAAGTGTTAGATTTGGGGAAAATCTCTAAACATAAGAACTCTCTCAACAAAGAAACAGAATGCCAAAACTTATTTAAAATTATAACGGTAATGTCGCACCCGAGTATCCAGAAATCGTAGAGGATAACTATGGGAAGGAAGTGTTTTGAAGGTATAGACTTAATCAATATGATTGTAAAATACACGTTAATTGCAAGCACTTGTTAGCCAAGCCTGCAAACAATCAGGAATAACTATCTGAAATGTATACAACCGGTGACTTCTACGACGATGATTTTTCCCATAATAGACTCAACAACCAACCTTCATGATGTACGTGAAAATGCTGTGAAACTGTCTTAAAGTTTAAACTTCTGATTGGAGAAGTCAAAAAAGGATTAAATTGATAATTGTGATGTCTTTAATTATATCTGATTGATCATTTAGGGCGACGAGACGCGTTTACACTTAAAACGAACTGAATATATAACATGCTGATGTCCAGGAGCAAATAACCAACGGGCTCTTATTAATTAACATTGTTAATGAGTTTGATTTTGACTATCGCAGTCTCGTCTAAGTCTGTTTGGCAGTTTTGCTGACGTTGTAGTCGAATTGGTGCAGTAGCCTACTCGCCACATCTAGAGTTGTTAAAATGAATTTGTAACACAAAACTTTAGTATGCTGTGAAATAATGACTGGAATATTTTGTGAAATATGTTGGTTCACAATGCTTTGCGGGGGGTGGATATCTTGTTTAATAATTATATTACGAAATTTTAAAGTTTTAACTTTTCTAAACCTTTTATTTTGTTGTAACTGGATGTCACACCCCCGACTATTAACAAGATGTCTTTAAATGAGAACAGGATAGATGTTGTTACCTTTTCAATGAGCAAAAGAAGGAAAGGTTTCAGAGGCAACTCCGTTGGACATCAGTTTTACAGTTTTACTATTTTCGCCCCCTTCAATCAATTTATTTGTCACAGTGCCCTGGCAGCCTGAAAAGGGGTAAGGAGTAGCAATAATTTGAAAAAATAATAAATCAAAGTCATTAAAATGAAAAAAGGCGATACGAAATCTCATCCTCATTTTAACCCAATCACTTGTGTCAGGGGAACCTATCGGAGATCATGTTCCTCTGTTTCTTTCAGTTTATTTCTGGTCACTAAAAGAGGCGGAGTGTCGACGAACCAACAAAAAAGGAAGTTGTATATCAAAACGAGGGAAAAATTGCTTATAAAATAGATTTTGCTATGATAGACAGTCCGTGCACTTAATTAAAGAACCTAAAAACTGCTTTACTTGAAAAGTACTATTAAAGCTATGAAACCCTATTACAGGCTTCCTATAAATAGGCTTTCTTCTTTTGTCAAGAGTGGGTCGCCTGGACACCCAAGGACACGGGAACGTGTACAAATAACATTGTTAGATTATTAAGTTTGGTTGTACGGTGGTTAAACAAGTCATTGAAATTCTCCTCCGTATCATTTGCCGTCGTAAAAACGTAAAGCGTATCTCTAGAAAAAGGAGACATTAATCACTGACCACATCTTTTTCCTGCAACATCATGATGCACATCAGGAATCTCGGGTGCAAGGAAATACTAACTTTTTGTGCCCTCCACCCCAGTTTCTATTGGGAGTCAGAACTTCCCCTTGGACCCAATTTCCTCTACATACACTTCATTCGCGTGCTGCCAAACCGCCAATAAAATCTAAAATAAAATCTTGCTAGGACATTCTGTCGACTTGGAATGCTTCCCTCACCGTACCAACTTATATTTTGCTTCTGCCGTCCCTGAAGTGTTGTTACATTGCCTGCTTCAGAGTAACTAAGTATTTTGACACCACTGATTTACAGTCGAAGTTACAGTCATTCTTAATGAGTCGTAAAGAATTATGCTGCTTTTGAATGGTGCCGTCTCTGCCACTAAAATATTTGCATGCTTTCATGTCTGGGTCTCATAACCTGAAACAATTTGATATGTAATGCAGCACATAACAAAGAATCCCTTTAAACAAGTTATTAACATTTGATCTTTAGTAACACTGCAATCTTTTAATATCAGCTCCGTAGCTCCTCATTAACCTCGTTAACTTACTCATTTAATCTTTCTATGCAAATCATAATGTAAATTAATTGTCATTTATCTTTTTTGAATTTCACTGATTGGAAATGATACATGTGTCAAGCTGTCTTGGCCAGCTGTGAAAAGATTTCAAATAAGCAATTGACGCTAGTATCATCGACTTGTTCTACATTGCAGTTTTATCTTCAGCCCATTTTTGTATGCGATTGAAGTGTGAAGGCGAAAAAAGAAAACTACATTTTGCAAAAAATGTCGCCCACTTTTGATGCATGAAATATATTTGTGGGTGTTATGCATTTTCTTTTTTGGTCATTGAATCATAGGGTCGACGGTGAAATTTGATGTAAGCATGGTTGCATATCAAATTATTAAATCCGTTAACAAAATTTAAAAACCCAGATGAGATAGCATGGTCTTTAAAGAAAACTCACATGAGAAACTAGCCCTAAGGGTGATAGATTCGTGCTCAATATCTCAATTATTAGTATCTATCTTTTCATGAGATGCCATAATGATCCATGAGTACATGAAAATTGACTTATAAGGTATTCCCTTGGTGACTTCATTCAGGATTTAGTACCATAATATTAGTATGATTTCCATTATACACCTTAAGGGTAGAGAGGGTGCTGTGGCAGTACCACATTACCTTTTCTGCTTTCTATGAATTGCGATGCTGCACTCTTGTTCAAATTTTGATCTGTAAGTATCTTCAAGGTTGAGATAAGAGTGGTATTTCCCAACTTACGTAGAGATTACTTTTAGAGTTTCTTAATTACCTTTTCTTGGACTACGATGATGCTGTTAAATATTTAGTAATTCCTACAAATTGGAATAGTTCATGGTAAGAAAAAGTCAACCTGAAGTTCCTTGACAAAACGTAAATAGGTATTAAGTGAAAGAGTATGAAACCCCTGTTCAGTATACGACATCCCTTTTAGCTAATTGGCTGCAGTGACAAATACAGCATAATAATCAAAACATTTATTAAGTCAAGGCGTAAGAAAAATAATTACTAAGGGATATCAACAAACCCAGCGATAAGTCAATAGTATCAATAACAATGCAACAGATGAGAAAACTAGAGAGAATATTAGCAAATACATCCGAAAGTGATGCAATGCACTATTCCAATGTACAGCAACACATGATTATCCATACAAGCATCAATGCCTTAGTCATACTTACATATGTGTTATGTGTTTTCCTTGACTGAAGCTGCATACAAATTATAGTTTCCAGTATTTCATATGCAACACCAACTTGGTTTAATCTTTTACGAAGTATTGGTACTTTTCCCTTGTGTTAGCCTACTTCCTCTTGTCCTCCTTCCTCTTGTCCTCCTTCCTCTAGTTCTCCTAGTGCGTCTTCTCTTACTATCATTCTCTAGTATTTGATGTACTCGTGGTACTACCTACTACTGCTATCCGTCCACAAATAGCTTGGCATACTCAGTCTAGTAGCGCATCGAAATAAAACTTCCTCTTTCCTATCAGAACTAGTCATTGAATCCTCTAAGATCCAGATCAGTCTCGACGTATCTCACCATTCCCCTTTTCCTGTTAAAGACTTTAACCCCTTGTTCATACCAAACCATATTTTGTAACAAAGATTCGGACAGTGAGTAACAAAGGAAACTATCAGAGTAATAACAACCATTCGGAATTATCACAATTTATGACGTGCTGAGTTAATGTTTGTGGATTTTCTAATTTCCCCTTACTCCCCTTTTGTAAACTATGGCCCTAGAGAAGGTAGAAGTTGAACTTGTAAACATCCTCTAAATCAGTTGTACGTGTTATTTTCTTGAGATGGAGATGAATCGCCTTGAGTCTACGAATCCTCTCTCTCTCTTCTATCCTTTTCTCCTGTAGACAATACTAATGACGGCGATACGTCTGAGGAAGTGAGTGATGTTTTAGACGAGCTGCAAAATTCTCCTCAGGTTTTAAACACTCCTTTCTATAAAGTCATTTCAGTGGCTTTAGAAACTCTTGCTTCTGCACGTAAGTTGGGAATACCTTTCCTAAATTTGTCTGGAAGATATATCTTAGTTGTTCGTGCTTAACATGACATAATATTAGTATGATATTTGAAATAGCATAGATAGTATATATTGGAAATACCAAATCTTACAATTATAATATGTCACCGTTAATTATGGGCCGAAGATCAAAGTTAGTATTATTTGCAACCCTTTGGCTTTTCAGAATCAGGTACATTACTTAAAATAGGTCTTCAATATTTATTTGCGGGCAGTGTTACTATTTGACAAATACGCAATTTTGACCATGTTTTCATTGTCTCTGCATAATTTTTTGATGTAGATATTTGTTTTGTCGTGCCCCTAGAATTTTCTATGGCCATAAGTTATGCATTTCTTGATCCTGCTCATCAACTAAATTGGCGGGGGGGTTGGTGGTGGATGGGGCTTTTAAGAGTGAAAAATTGGCGATGTATGTTAACAACAAACACTACCACAAGCGTTTCTTCCTCTGTAATTAAAGGGGAAATATGTGTTGCATTTTTTGTGGTCAAAGGAAAAGTTTATTGATAACATGTAACAATGCCATTGATCGGTTATGAAAAGAATGTTTATTAAGACAACATTGGACTGTTAATAGTGTTGATATTGCCAGGTCAAGATTGTGCGTGATATAAAATACTATAAATGCTTTGATGTCCTGAATTTACGAGTAATCCCTTAACAACACTAATCTTATTTGCTTAGTTATCTTAAAGTGTATCTTCTTTGTCTTTGGACCTTGAAAGTATCATCCCCCTAATACTTAGAGTGATCTTTTTTGGCTCATTATCTTGTCATATCTAAGGAATGACTTCTCTCAATTTGAATTTTAAATGATATCAACGCTACAAGATCTGAATAATAGTAGTTTGTTACAAAGCATACATTTTTATCTTTCCAATGTTTTCCTATCTAAATTTTGGGCCTTCTTTTCTAAATTTTTGTATTCCACCTTGCAGCATCTTGTTATGACCATATTGCTGATTGCTAAAAACGTAGATAAAATAGACTTCCTATACAATGTTAATTACGGTTAACGTGATGCTTGTGGCTTTCCTCACTCTTCAGTACTTTGTAATTCTTTCTAAATAAGTGGGTCATTTAGTTAAAAGTTTCCAGAAGCCAGTACTACCTTTAACAGATGCAAAATGATAAATCCCTTTTCATAGCATCGTATGCGGAGGAACATTGGGTCATGCCCCAATTTTCATATCATAAAAAGTTGCATCAATCAGTTTCAAAAAATGTCTAACTTTCAGATAGAGGGACGTGATGATTGTCAGCAAATAGCTTAAACATATACGTTTTAACTTTAGGTAGTGAAATTTCCCATGAATTTTAAGTAGATATTAGAGAAAAACACACAGAGAGAACTAATGCCTCAAAACTTCTGCTGTTGACGTACCCCTCAAAATTCCTGTGTACGGCAAAGCTTCGCATCGGAATTCCATCTATGTACTGTTATATGAATCAACGGTAGTGAAATGCGGTGAAAAAATTGATGAGCAGTGTACTTAAGTGTTGGACCTGTTACTAAAATTCTGGAGAAATATATACATCCAGCAATGCAAGTATATTGACTAAGTGCAAATTTCTATAATACTGTTACTAACTGATACTCTTGCCTTATCACGAGGCTGTCAGTGACGCAAGTAGAAATTTCAGTGGGTTGTGGGGCACCCGAAGCGAGAAAAGCTAGAGGTATCACTTTCTGATGAGTGTGAAGGGTGTATCTTTTAAGATTTTAATAGTTTTGCTGCCGAGAATGCTTCTTGAATTATGTTCCTAACCACTAACATGCTCTGCCACCAAATAGTTATTTTTTTCTTTCAAAATTGAACAATGTAATGTTTAATATATATCTAAAATATAATCCTGTCTTTGGGATTGATCTATCGTCATACTTAGTTGTAGTGGTTTTTTGTGCATTAAATGCTGAATGCAAATGTGAAACGTGGCTTTTTCATATGTCCTCCAGTTTCCCCAACAAGATTTGTGAATTTCCATTGAGTCCTCGAGAGAGATTTTGCAATTTTATAAATCAAATAACAGACAGTATTATACCAGGAATAGTCCTTGTATTTCTCTTGTTGCTCTTTTCAAAGCGATTTCATAGTCAATGTATGACCACGATCAAAAAGATAATAACAAAAAATAAAATTTTTTAACTTCTCCGAGATTTTTCGAAACGGTCTGATATATTCCCACCGTCCTATAATACGTTATATTCAGGTTAACGTCGACTTTTGAAATTAGGTGTTAATGCACCGAAAATAATGCACCACATCACCAAGTTTATTCGCAAAAAAAACTTTGAATAGCTGTTTAATGGCTTTAGTTTTAGGTGTTTCAAAGCTTTAATATACACTAATGATTTATCATTCTCTAGATTCTTCAGTGCTTGCTGCAACAGTCTGTAATGGAGAGAGGAGGACGTTAATGTGTAAGCCTACGGAACGACTCAAAGTCCAGTATGCCTTTTATGGTAAAAAGAACGGTCATGATTGTCATGGATTACTTCCATATAAGGATGAAAGCCCGACATGCTCAGCTTTAGACGCAAAGTACAACGTGCAGTCTAAATGTAACGACAAAAGTAGCTGTTTGCTATTTGCAGATGAAAGTATTTATGGAAGGAGTCTCTGTCCTCATGTCAACAAATATCTACATGTTACTTACCTCTGCCAAGAAAACATGCTTCTAAATTCTCAAAGATCTAAATTGACACCATCTGAAGATTATGAAGAGGATGCTGTTTCAAGATCAAAGATTAAAATGATGCCAGGTAAATTAATACCTCTAGGTATAGATAGTCAGGGATGGGGGAACAAGGGAGCAGAAGGGACCATTGTCCCCCCCCAAAGATTTGCCAAATCTCCTTTTTTCGTGACCACTTTTTAGCTTTATCAAAATTGAAATTGATTGCGACAGACATTGTGTCACATTCACAGCAAAATATGCATATTGAGACACACAACAGATTTTGCTTCTGCATACTGTGTATTGTGAAAAAGTAAACTTGAACCCAGCCTACTTGGCCCCCCCAATCTGCTTTACCTTCCCCCGCTCCTGATATTACATCATGAATATGAACTGACTTCTGACCATGTAGTTACCATGTTTTACAATCTCCAAATCATAGCTAAGAAGTGTAATAATTTCTTAAGTAATCTATTCATTTTAATTTCTTTTAATTTCTTAAATTTAACGTAAAGAATAGTATAACGAAACCTTTAAAGTAACATAACAGCGATTTTCGGGGGGTACACATAATGTCTTATTATAAGTGGGTTCGAGCCGCTCCTAGCAAAAACCTTTACAGCCATTTCTCGCCCTTAAAATTTTGAGACTAAAATATTCTTAATTTCTATTTAATACATCTGTTGAAACAGAAAAAATAGTAATAGTTTACTAAGAATTTTGTTTCGTTAGTTTAAATTCTAAGTGAAAACATTTTTACTAAATCTTTTCTCTGCAATCCCTTCCCTCACTTGTCAATAAGTACGAGTGTCAAGAAGAGTTAGTCAAGATAACATAATCAATATTGTAGCTCTAACAATACAAGGACCTCTCATTTTCATGATAACCAAAGTAAATTTGTATATGTCATGGTGTTGTTTTTTAGTGTTTTGTGGCATTGTTTTGTTTTATTCAGTTGTAATTCTCTCACATATTTCGCAAAATTTCTCTAATTATTCTTATAACTGACTATTTGTGATTCTCTTTTCTTTTAGGTGCAAAGTCAACCATTAGAGTATGCAATGGAATGAGAAAGAACATTCAGTGTCCTCCTCATCAGACTATTAATGTTGTTGATGCATTTTATGGAAAGAAACAGGGAGAAGAATGCAGAGGCACAATTTCATATAAAGACAATGTTCCTACGTGTAGGCAAAGGTCAGCCCTTGACTCTGTCCGCTTTTTATGCCATGGGCGTCAAGCATGTAATCTAGCTGCTCAGAGTGCTCTTTTCGGAGATGATCCCTGTCCTGGTGTAAACAAATACCTTGAAATTGAATATTCCTGCTAACAATATGTATGACGTCAATGTCTATCGAGAAAGAGGCTGGCTAGTGGAAGCCAAATCACCTGCGGCTTTTATGTAGAAAAAGGCAATTATTTAATGGAACAGACCGGTTTCTCCCTTTTCCACTCCATGTAATATTGTAAGAATTCAGAACTTGATCGTTAGTTTTCAATTGGATTTTTTTAGAGTCATATCTTTAAAAAGTGAAAGTTGGTCTTAAAATATGGCACGAAATCAAGCCTTTGAAAAGACAGTAACACTCTTAAGTACATTACACCGATATTTAATTATTTAATAGTTTGTTATTTTCTTGTCGTATTACAACCTAGTATAAAATACAAAGAGAATATAAGTTGTAAAAAGGAGAAAGCAAACGCTTCTTACACGGACAACAATGTACATAGTTTAGAATACAATCACAGTGAAGGGTAAGGGTATATATTTTTAGCAAGTCATTTTGCACGTGTAATCCACATTACACGTTAATGCTTTATAAACAGGAAAGTATTTTATCTCTAACGCTGTGAACTGTATTTAATCTAATATGTGAATAACAACATCCCGTTTCTTCTGCAGCCTCTCAGGTACCCTGAGTAGCTTCGTAACATTGTTTTTATATTCTTAAGAAGTCAAGTAGTCTAGAGTAGCACCTTTAAGCCGAATAATGTTTAATGTCTGTTAGAAACGTTGCTGTGCAGATTTCATCGAGGACACGTACTGTCCTAATTAAGGTGGACCCTAATTAGAAGTTCTCAAGTGTTTTTCATGGTGAACATTTTTTGACCGTCATCAGCAAATAAGAGTACTAATACCTGATTATGTGACGCAGTACTAAGAATGACAAAGACCTTAAATAGCAAAAATTATTGAACTAAATGGGCTAATGTCTACTAGTAGGAACAAATATTTGTATCATCATCATGTAAATCAGTGCAAGAAAGTAAATCACAGTTGCCTTTTACTTCTTTTTTGTTGTTTCTCACACGCCATTTAAATCACCTCTGTGTTAATCACGAAGATTATTGTAACTCATACGGGCGTTATTGATAAGTACCAATAGATAATTAAGATAATATAACTAATATGGATTCATGTAAGATCCATCTGACTTAGTACAGGCAGACAGACGGATTATGACGATTCAAGATCAAGCAAGCCGACTGATCTTTTTATCTTCATCTTCTTTACTAGCTGTTTCAGTTTTAAAATTAATCAAGGGAAGCTTGGTTCCACTATATTTCTGACCTGCATGTGCTAAGTTGGAAACACTAAATAAGAAGATGGAATCGACTGACATGGAAAGATGAAAAACATCGAAGTTCGATTTACTTTCACAAATTGTACAACATCATGATGATTCTTCTAGAACTTGCAGATCGTTTGATTCCAGGACACTATAGCAGATGATTACAAAATGAATGTGTAGACTACATTCAGTACATGTGATTAACAGACCTGAAGCGGTATTATAGAGTATTTCTTATTCTTGTGACTTCTTTAGTTTAGAAAAACATGGGTATCTCAAAGAGGATGCTTATTAATACACGACGAAAGAGCGTAGGCCTACTGCGCTTTGTAGAGAGTTCCTGTACTTTACCGTTAATAAATAGCAACCAGAAAAGTAAAGAAAGGGCCTTTTCATCTATAAATGTGTTCTTTTATTTTAATTATGTACAGTCAACTTAAGATATTTCAGACTGAAAGATTTCAAAAAGTTTGAGATATCGAGAGTTCAAATATTGCGAAGTGGGCAAAAGGCAGTTGCTTCAATCGAGCAGTTGCTTCCTTCAATACTATGGAAATGAATGGGTTAACTAACATACCACAAGTTGCGATATTTTAAAGATTATGGTACAGAATATCAAAATAAGACGAAATGGCGAAAACATTTTTGTACTTGAAGATTTTGTCTGATAAGCGTACTCTTCAAAGTACAATTCTGTCAGAATGAAATATGAAAAGGAAGGAATGAAATTTATACCCAGAAGTGTTTTTAGATAGTCAATCAGAAGTTGAACTGTCCGATTGAGGTTGTGTTTTTGACTTGTCATTGCTTTTAGAGCTATGTGATTAACCGGAAAGGTCCAATGGAAAAATGCCTTCTTTCTGTCTGTAAAGCAACAGTATCTTAACATTATGTGGACTGATTTCAGAGCGGTCAGTTGAAACGGAAAGTTGAAACTTTCCTGTGATACGGAAACGGTCATTGGTATAGGTTTTAGCACTGTCTAGGTTTTTGAGCAAGTGTTGCCCTATGGCCAAGTTACATTGCTTGGCTTTTGAAATCTAAGATGGCTGTTTCCTGATCCCTGGCAATTAAAAAGAGAGACACATTACATTATTGTATCAACTAACCTACAAGTCATGCAGCCAACATAAGAATACGACAGATTGCACTATCTGTTGATTGCACCCAATCTTTGTCGTTAGTTGACGATGCTTTCTCACTGACAGTTAGGCTGGGCAGTTTGTTCTTGGGTCCAATGGTTTTCACTTGAACACTGTGATTGAGCTCTAACTTCACTTTACCATTCAACTAGATCATGGTTGCACGGTGAAACAAGCTTTGATAAGGTATAGCTTACATGTTCCTAGTATGAATATAGTGTCATCCCTCTCCACAAAAACATTAAGGAACGGCGGGAGATGTTTTCTACTTTTCAAAGGTAAAATTTAGTGCCTGGTGTAATTTTTTTTAATTTGCAAAGATATTCACTTCAGTACGACAACAAATATGTTGTCTATGCATAGGAAAAACCTGCAGGATTGGAGGGGGGTGTCTCATTTATTTGAAGTACAAAACCTGTTATCTAATTTATGCTATAAATTTTTGTATATTATAAACAAATAATTGGTATATCTAAGTTGACGGCACAATAAGGAGTATAGTGGAGCTCTGAACCGAGTTGCAAAGCCAAGAGGTTAAACTTAAACGTTTTCCATTTTTTTATGAGTTATATGTGGCCAATTTCTTAGTGTATAAATTCATTTCCATGCAAATTGCTAGGTCGCGCGCTAGGCATAGTCCTGCTATTGAACGTATTCCTGTCACTGATGAAACAGGGAGGACTAAAAATCATATTCTTTACTTCCGGAGGGCTCACAGGCAACAATTTACCAAAGTAACACAGTTTCATCCATTCTTTTATACGATACACTTTCCTACTACATTTCGGAATTAATCCGCGGGTTGAGAAAACAACCCACCAACGACACTTCAAAAGCGTAACTTTGCTATTTGAGAAACAGTTTGCTAACATGCTAATTGAATAGGGAAAAACTGTATTCGATATTTTTCTGATTACCTTCTTTCTGACGCTGAGACACTAGTCCAAAAACATAGGCCACAGTTTTGTATTCCACCATAGAAAGTTAGCAGAGAAGAATTTTTCACTGAATTTGAAATTATGCTCAGCTTAATTTTCTCAGCAGACAAACTCAACTCCCTAAAAGCCAGATTGAGTAATTTGACCCAACATTATTGTGGCACATCGATAGCCTGCAAGGACGGGGAAGTATAGGGAAATTTTCCAGGCTCTGAAATGTTCAAGAAACAATGGAGAGATCCTTTTACAAAGTTAGATAAAGAGTTAGGGATTATTATACCTAATCAAAAAGAATCTGTTCACAAAATGAATATCGAACTGGAACAATCAAGCAAATTCCAAACACTAGGGAGTTGCAAAAATAATTACAGAACAGAAACATTCGAGTAGCGTATTCAAAAGAGTTGACTAGATTTTATCAAATAATAACTAGTTTGATGATGGTACAAAACAATAAAGCTGCACGAAATAGCGAAAACATTTTAGCACTGAAAAGCTTTTTCTTCTAACACTCCTCAGTGTACAAAATCGTCAGAATTGAGATAGGAACAAATCAATGGAACTTACACCAAACTGTGTTTTGAAAGTAACCAATCAGAGATCTGACTGCTAGATTGGTGATGTTTTGACCAGCCAGTGCACACAGGTTGGTATAAGTTTTATTGATTTCTTCCTATCTCAATTCTGACGATTTCGTATTCTGAGGAGTGTTAGATGAAAAAAGCTTTTCAGTACTAAAATATATTTTCGCTATTTCGTGCAGTTTTAAATAATAACTCTTTACCAGTAACGTTAGGATAGGAAGATGCCTACTGGATGACACTGTCAACAGATGTATACCGTTCCCAAAACTCACAATAAGGAGCTGCCTTTCCAAACAATTCTATCTATGATTGACTCCTCACAACTTCTAAGTGTCGTTTTAAAACTTTTACAAACTTGTACTAAATCTTTATTCATAAGATTATCCTAAGAACTTATCCACTTTTGCTAAATTCACACAAATCCTTTATATCGTTCTCTTAGATGAAATAATTAAGATATGTGCCGACGTATTCCATGGTGGTGACCTTGTATCTCCACCATTACCACAGGAGGCGTTAATTGAATTGATAGGGGTTGCAACACAGAGCCTTGAAATTATCTTTAACAGGTACTGACAAAGGAACGGGGTAAGCATAGCCAGGCCATCTTGTCCACCATTCAGTAATGCCTTTGTTTGCTTTCATGAATTTCAATTGAATTTGTACTCTGCGAAAGCCCGGCACGTTAATTTGATACTTGGTCGCCACATCTTTGATAGGCATTTCACTCTCCGATTTCTTAAAGTTCTTCATTTCTTAACCACTAAGGTAACCATTTTAAGGTACTATGCTTCTTACGTGATCCTTGCAAAAGCCTCCACTTATTCATTGTATCTCAAGACTTAAATTAAATTATCGGAAAATTTGTTAACGTATTTGAATACACAAATTTAAAACGAGACATATCGCTAATCAATTTGGACAAAGTTGGAGATAAGAAGTGGTAATTAGTTATGTAAGAGGAATTTTTTCCAGATAGACAAGAATTCGAGATATCTAAATTAAAAATCACGAGAGAATTTTCGTCCAAATAAGACCGAAAGATTTGGAGATATTTAATATTCTAGATATTGAGACTTTCGGTGTACAAAGAATATCAGCGTTGTTGTTGTTGTTGTAGGATTATGCTTTGAAACCATCTACTTTTGTTCGACTCCAATTTTGATGAATTGTGACAACCTTTAATCATCAAAATTGATTCAACGTAGAGCAAATTGAGGAGATCGAAATTCCGAAGACCCTTGGGTATTTTCTGTATCTAGATGAATTAAACTCACCCGAAAGTCTGAATGAGCCAGGGCATACTTGAAGGATGTTCTTTCGAATTTCAAATTTTTGCTCTGATAAAGTTTTCTTTACCTATATTTACCAATACATCATGATTAAACAAAAGACTCTGCTCCCCTCTTCGTCCTAAAGTACGTCTTTTGTTACATATCAATGCATCCTATCGTTTACTTTAAGGACTTAAACCAGCGAATTTTGTAGAAATCAATCTAAACTCATTGAAATCTCATTAACGAACTTGTTTGATCAAGTTCCAGCAACAAGCCTTCTGCTGGGAACCTGATTTAATACATGAAAGTTGTCGTAAGCCTGACTTGTCTATTTGCTGAGGGGCCAAGCCTGAAGATAACAGCTGTTTTAAGCACAACACCGTAAATTTAGGGACCTTTACATTAATTTTTCAGTCACAAACGTAACTAGATTCTAGCTTTTTCTTCTCTTCACTTTATTCACTTAATGCAATAGTCCCGAACCCTATAGTATCTACTTTCTCCCCACCCTTTATTACCAGTAAGATGCTTAATATTTACTTGAACTCAGTCAAAATAGTTTGGATAACAGGACTAAGCCGAATATTTTTCTAATTTGGTGCCATTTTTTATCGGCGTCCAAACGCTTTTTACGGTAGTGTCACCACTTAGGCTCTTCGATACGCAAAACATAGCAAGGGTCCAAAAAGGAAGGGCTACGTCTCTATGCTTATGTTTAGGGTTTGGGCCATGGGCGTAGTACACTAGCCTGGTTACACCATCAACGACCCGCACAGAGAAGATAGTGCCTCAACATAATTATTACTATCTCCCACTGAGCAAAGATGACGTTTGGCATAATGTTTATAACACAAATGCTCACAAAGCAAAGGCTCACAAGACAAAGGCTTACAAGACAAATGCTCACAAGGCAAAGGCTCACAAGACAAAGGCTTACAAGACAAATGCTCACAAAACAAATGCCTACAAGACAAATGTTTGAAAGACAAATGCTCACAAAACAAATGCTCACAATACAAATGCTAACAAGGCAAATGCTCACGAAACAAATGCTCGCAAGGCGATGTTGAAATTTTATGGGAATGATCCCTTTCCGTATCATAAGCAAAGATAGTATTACTTTCATTCGGCTACTCCTTAACCAATCTACATAAAAGCAAGAATATACCTCCTTTTTAGGCAGATGCAATTTGTCTTTGATTGGCCCTTTTTCTCTTAATGACGTAACTGTAGGGAACACTGACCAGTTAAGTACACATCACTGATCTGGCAGTCCTGATTCTGATTTGCTCTTTCATAAACACAGTTAGCTATAAGTCTCATTACTCCCATTATTTCCATGCTCTAAAATGCATCGGACGAAAAAACCTTTTAAGCATAAAAGTGGCCTTGCTATTTCGTGCCTTTTAGTGCCTAAGTCAATTTTAAGGATAACTGAAATGTTCAACTCGATAACATACAGACGTTTAAGGAGGTGATAGTATACTGACTGTAAGTGTGCTGACGTGGGGCAAGCTTCGAAAACATTGTAGTTGCGGTGAACTAACCCGTTC
Organism: Carybdea cf. marsupialis auct. non (Linnaeus, 1758); assembly: GCA_010016065.2. Taxonomy (NCBI): domain Eukaryota; kingdom Metazoa; phylum Cnidaria; class Cubozoa; order Carybdeida; family Carybdeidae; genus Carybdea; species Carybdea cf. marsupialis auct. non (Linnaeus, 1758). The sequence goes on from JAAAKL020003240.1 coordinate 23,163, forward strand.
TCTCAAAAAACTCCGCATCCCAAGGTTGGCGCTCTTACGGTGTGGCAGAGCATGTCTTGTACCCCAAGCGAACAAGGAGATAACAGTGCAGAACATCCCAGAGCATGCATACGTGACTGAACCCAGTAAACATAGAGAAGCCGTGAAACTAGCACGTGCAACATCCTATATACTTTCGTACTTGGGCTCCTGATCAGCATACCCCGAAAAACATTCATTAATCAAAAAGCCGTAGAAAAGTGTTTTGGTGCTGTAACACCACGCGTAGTTTATAGCTGTAAGAACGCGCTCCCAACTATTCACAAAGACCGTGTGCCTTCCACAAATAACAGCATTGTAGTTTCCTCATTTTCTTCCAGTGCGAGGCTGGCTATGTCGGCCGCACGACTTTGAGGTTAGTTGACAGAATTAAACAGCATATTCTATCCTTTATTTGCCAAGCATCAGCTCCCATAAGGAAAAAGAACAGAGCATGCATACGTGACTGAACCCAGTAAACATAGAGAAGCCGTGAAACTAGCA
>JAAAKL020003241.1:0-23683 GCA_010016065.2 Carybdea cf. marsupialis auct. non (Linnaeus, 1758)
TCAGCCCCCTGTAGTGGTTGCTCTCCTTTCCGTCCGCTTTCAGCTCTTACAAAGTTTGCAAGCAATTGTGTAATTATCAGTGGTGTGTATGACTCTGAAGAGTACCCACGAAGAGCTTCAGTCACAAAATATGTCTACTCTCTTAAAAAGCATTTTCAAATTTTGTACTACAAACAATTTTGTTATATTGTTAACTGTTCGCTACCAATATGTCACAGATTTTCTCGTCAATTGCGTATCTGATAGTGGAAACCAACATGTCACAGTGTTCATGTCATTCTGACTAATCTACTCGCTAGCATTACTCGCAAATATTCGTCAGGCAAAAAACTATATCGAACAACATCGAATACATAGTAACTCAATAAACGTGAATGCACATGGTGCTGGTGTTAATCGAACCCGGTGCCTCAAGTACAGAAACGACGACTTAACCAAACAGTACAATATTCAATCCACCGATCGCTCGAACGTCTTTTCTTCGCTTTACCCTTCGTCAATTCCTTTTTCATATTTAGGTTCAATGGCTGCCAGCATCATAAGCATTCATATTTATTGAGTTACTATGTACTTGATGTTGTTTGACGTAGTTTTTTTGCCTGAGTACTTACTTATTTAAGTGGCACTGATAAAGCTTCTAGCAGAACGAAAAATATAGGTTGCTGGTGGTCGTGAGAATTCGGGGGCGACTTCTAGAATTGTTGAATTTAATATTACATGACTTAGTTCAGTAGTTGAGTCGGCGTTATCGCTGCAAGAGGTCCCGGGTTCGATCCCTGCCAACACCATTATTAGCATTCATGTTTACTGAGCACACATAAACACATGCTTGAAATATGTGTGTTTATGTATGTATGTTCCTTCAATGACTAGATCTGCGAAAGGCTTCTTATTAACACATCAGTGTTCCATACAAATGCATGTTTTTAGTCTTGACTATACTGACAGAATTGTTTAAGTTAGAGCATCACAATGATATTATAATACTATAACTTTCAGCTTCACTGCCCTCAGCGGACATTCATCACCTAGCTATTGAGACGTTTATCCTTGCTAGTATGTAAAAAGTCATGTTGAGAGTGCGTCAAGCTTTGTATTGGCCACTTGGTTTTGGTTTTGACCAAGGAGGTGGTCAGCAACGTTGTCATAAGAATTGGCTTAATCGATTCAGTATACTAAAACTATCAAGAAATGTGCATTTAGGTATCCGCTCAAGATGTTTCTTATTAAAGGTAGAATCATCAGTTGTGTACAAAAGGTAACTGACTATCACAATTCCATTACGCTGTTTTATTGCATAGATGCGCAGGTAAGGTGTAAGCATTGCTTATTTTGTTATTGATCTCTTTTTCGTCAGGTTGATTACGCGAGTCGCAGTGGTAAAGACGGGTTTTACGCAAGGATGGAGAGGACGGGCCAGTTAGATACAAGAAATCTTGAACCGTCTCCACCTCCACGAGGACCTGCTCCACCAATGCCCCCAGTAATGAGAGGTGGATTTTCGAGGAGAGGAATGTTCGACCCACGATTTCCAGGAAGAGGTGGGTTTATGGGACATGGACCACCGCCGCCACCAGGACGATACCCTCACATGGAGTGTGGTATCCCACCAGAGTATCCAAGTTTTCCACCAGGACCTCCAAATCATGGTCCACCCGGCCCTCCCGGGGCCCCTCCACCAGGATATTATGGGGACTATTATGATGAATTTGATTATGAGAAAGAACTTCGTGACTATGGTGATCGTCAGCGAGAAAGAGAACGTGAATCCCGTGGCAGTCGACGTTATGATAGAGACTATCGAGACAGGGATCGTAGTAGGGATCGTGACCGTCGAGCCTACACTCCACTTTCGGATGACGAACCTCAACGTTCAAGACGCGACATGTATTCACCCCCTAGTGACCGATCAGAGGGTAGTTACTACAGTGATGTCGAAGTAGCGTCTAAAGTTGTAGTAAAGGATAATCGAGTACTGAAAAAACGTAAGCGAAGCCCAGAGAGATTCTATGAGAGTCCCGACCGTGAGGAACCACCTAAAAAAGCAGAGAAGAAGGTGAAGAAGAAGAAAGAAAAGAAGGAAAAAGCAGGGAAGAAGAAGCTTGCAGCAAAGATAAGTGTTGATTTAGGATATGATATTGGATGTGAACCAGAAGCATTAGAGCAGGAACGCGAAGAGAAGATAGGAAAACCTGAAAAAACCAAAAAGAAAAGGAAGTCACTGGATAAAGCAGCTAACGCAGAAGAGAAGGCACGTAGGAAGGAATTGAAGAGACAAAAGAAGTTGAAGAAGCTGAAAAATGAAAAGCAGAAATCGGAACAGGTGACTTTGGAAGAGTATGGTGACCAACTGCAGGCTAAGACTGATGAAGGAGCGAACACCCCTGAGTCGGGCGAAGAAGAGGTTGGGGGAAGAGATGGCACAGAATCTCCGGCACTCAAAGTTGAAAGAGAGGCACTTGAAGAAAAGAAGCCTTCAAGTGCAGAGGAGGAAGTTGTCACTGAAAAACAAGAGGGTGACAAACAAAGTGATGTGAAGGTAAAGAGTTCAAAAGAAGCGGAGCCATCGTCACAACTCAAGTATGAACCTGCCACTCCGCCTACTCCAGATTTGGAGGAGAATCAGGGTCGTTTTGTGTACGATACGGGAGTGGAAAAAGGAGTTTTGGAAGTGAAGAAAGAAGATGATGCCGAAAAGGAGCAGGCAATTGAAATCAAAGAAGCCACTGGGGTGAAGGAAGAGAACAAGCAAGAGGAAAAGCCAGCTAAAGAGTCACAGAACTATAGCCCCTCAGAAAACGCCGACGATACTTACTTGGAGAATCGCAAAGAGGAAATCAAACGAGAACTTGACAAGCACAGCAGCAATGACGACGATAATAAATCTGATAAGTCAGACGATGATTTGTCTTCAGTGGACAGTGGGGATAGTGGTGATGATGTGCACAGCGATTCGCCAACACCCAATGCTACTGCAAAGGGGCCCAGAACGCCTCCAACGCCTGGTTTAGACGAAGACACCAGGTATTCACGAGCAAATTATCAAGAGGAAGCCTCAAGTAAACGTAAGAGAAACAGAGGAGAAAAGGAGTATACTCCAGACAGTCCTGAGAGGGCTGAGCAGATTTCATCGAAAGTAGTAGCTATTAAGAAGAGGCGTGGATCAATTGAATCGGGAGGATCAAGGGATGAAAAACGCGACAGAAGACGACCAAATAGCCCACCATCACCGCTAGCGTCGCCAAATGAGAGACATCGGTATGGTTCTCCTGACGGTAGATCAACTGACAGCAGAGGAAGGGAGAGAAGGGACTACCGAGACATAAAAGGCAACAAATGGCACGAGGACGACGTAATGTGGGATTCCAAACGTGAGTCAAGAGATGGCAGAGAAGATCGACGGGATGGAAAGGGTGATTATAGGGACAGCAAAGGAGATCAGAGAGACTTTTCAAGGGACAGGGATACACGGGACCAGCGTGATACAAGAGGTGATTTTCACAGAGCGGATTTCAGGGATCGTGAGGCTAGGTCTGACTCACGAGACAGAGGTTATAGGGGTGGCAGTAGGAATTTTATGTCTCAGGAATCTCGAGATGAGGGCTGGAGAAGAGATAGAGACCGAGGCTATGATAAAGGAAGAGACATTGGAAAAGACCGTGAAAGAACGGATTTTAGAGACCGTGATCGACCTGGAAGACACAGAAGCCCTCCTCCCAATGACACACGTACGAGAACGCCACCCAGGTATCAGACGAACGATAGAAGGCCACGCAGCCCAGAAAACAGGAGAGCTCGCACTCCGGACCATTTGAGAGGTAGGTCACCACAGGGGCGGCTACATGATGAACGCCGTCGTGGACGGAGCCTTGAAAGACGATCACCTACTCGACGGGATTACGATAAGCCAATGAACAGAGAGTATACAGAGAAACGAGGCCAAAGAGAAGTTACTAAGGGAAGGAGAGACAGAACTAGAGATGAGACGCCGCCTCCGCCGCCACCTCCACCAGAGCCAAGGGTACCGGAATATGGAGGGCAGCAGAATGTTGGTGTTGTTGTCACCGCCACGGACACCAAGCAGACAGTTGTTCATCCTCATATGATGAGTGGAATCGGCACTATATATGGGAACAGCCCAACACCGGCTGGACCGGCTCCCATACCCACAACGTCCGGAGTGTCAGTTGGGGTGACGCCAACAACAGTTGGATACACGGCACCGCCACCGCCGCCACAAAGTAATCCGGATACCTTACTCGACTTACTGCGGAGATACCCAGTGATGTGGCAAGGATTGTTTGCATTGAAAAATGATTCAGCAGCAGTACAGATGCATTACTTATCAGGTTAGAGAATGCTATTTCTTTCATAAATTGTTTTTATCAAATATATTAATAGCATAGTGGAACATAAAACTCCTTGTTATGTCACAAGATAGTGTGACACATCGTTTGACCGTGGAAACTCCGAATCAATGTTCACAATTTTATAGTGCTTTCTCTGGCCGGATTTACGTTCATTTTTCATTTTCCAAGTGTCGTTTTAACCAAGTAGGATGTTTCAGGAGCAAAACTACTGCTATAATAGGTCTTGATGGATATATTATGGTTATGAAATAATATTTGAAAATATGCGATTTGGGGGGGGAGTACCTAGGGGTAGTACACAGCACCGCAAACCACAGAAGTTCTGCGATTTAAAGGCCGAAACAAAAATGAAAACATTTGCTCACTACTGGTGTGTTTGTCATGTCAAGTTTGGAAGCCGTTCCTGCTGTTTCTTGGCCTTTGTCGTAATCTTGGAAAGTACCCTTGTATTAGACCAGGAAGATAGTGCTAAAATTTCTGTTTCCGTCGCCCGCTGGTTTTTCGCGATTTTACAGCCCCCCCCCCTCCCCCCCCTGTACATGAATGTAGGGATTCAGTAGCTTGGCATAGGGTATAACATGCACAACAGTGGTAAGTAAATGTTTTCATTTCTGATTTTGCCGTTAAATCGCAGAATTTCTGTGGTTGATGTTTGCCGGTGGTGGGTAATACCCCTAGTTACTTCCTGATAATACTGCATTTTTATATGTTATTTTATATACGTAATATACTTCTCGAAACCTATCGATTGATGTATTTATTATGTATTTTTAGAGTATTGTGCCCGCACGCTTGTACTTCTCTCGTTGAGATTTTGGCTTTAGGAATGCCAGGAAAGTAACATCCTTCATAACTTCTTTTTGGCTGTATCGAGGGTCACTCCTGCGAGGCCCATAGCAGTAATGTTTGTGAACCATGACTATCAAACTAACGAATCTAGAGCAAATTTTGAAGAGTTTGCTCAGACATCTCAAATGCTTGCCCTGTTTTCGTGGGAAGCTACGACGTCACAGACTATATTTAGCAAGAGAGCCTTCTTTGGAACTAGCTTATGGTGACGGCCACGTTTCTAATAGTTCCACCAGAACAGAGGTTGCATTTAATAGATTATGATTTTGCTTTTTGTGCTACTATAGTCCTTGTTGCAACTTATTACCGGGCAAAGTAGCTTTGTACAACTTTTAGCCTTGGGTTAACGTCCAGTCGTCCCCAAAGAATACTTCACACCCAGTTATTGGAAACTTGTATTACTTAGCGGTATCATAGTGACAGCGAGTTTCACTCATCTTCCCATTCAGTGCTGTAGCAGGCAACACTACAATGTCAACTAGCATTGGTCCCGAAACCGAAAAAGCTTTAAATTTCGAGATTATATGATATATGCGTAGAATGGTGCCGTTATATGGCAACTTCCCATAGGTCAATAGTAGGGAAGATCTTGTGGGAAAAGGTTACGGATTTGTTATTGTGTGTCATCCACTCCAGTAACCAGGACGCCGGAACCAAGGACATTAAACCGGTTAGAAATATTTTTGTCATCTTTTACCACTCCCCGTAGTAAGCAAAAGATATTGACAGGAGTTATACTCCAACTGTCAAGAGCCCTTAGGACCGTATTTTCTAAGCTGTGAACGTCTTCCAGCGACTTTTTGCACGACAAAGAAACGTGAGCCCCCCCTAACGAAGACAGATTTTCCTTCTCGATCTAGGCAATGTTCGGCTGGCCGAGGTTTCACTTCCAAGATCTGCGCAACCAGGAGAAGTTCCACCGCCACTTCGCATCTCCCAAAGAATGAAGTTAGATGCTTCGCAGTTGGAGGGAGTCAATAAACGAATACAGGTAAGTGAAGTGTCAAGCGCTTATTAAGAGTGACTTAGTTATGCGCACTAGTCATTGAAACAACATAAAGGAAGAACTATACTCTGCTATTGAAGGAAATACGTATTATGCATGTAATCATAACGGACTTTGATGCTGTTTCAAACAGACGACGTTTTCTCGGGAAAAAAATTGGCGTAACAAGGACGCGAAAAGATTTCTTATCCCATTCAGGTTTATGTTACTTCAATAGGTGCACGCGCATGCTTGTCTAGGTTGCTGAGCGTAAACAATTCGTTATTCATGGTTATTGCATATAGTTCACGATTTCATCTATGTTATATACTTTAGTTACTACTTTTTGCAGAATTTGACTTGTCAACATCCAACATCCGCAGTTGTTAGTCCTTTGTGCGGGTATGAACTGATTTAGACTCGAACAAACTTTGCTCTAGATGTATTGCTCCGTATTAGCACTGGTAAAGAGATAGTGGCGGGAAGCGCTCCCTTTAATGTTTTTTGATATTTTTTTAAAAATTTCTAGGTCCCGAAAGATCACTGTATGTTGTTGGCATTGCCTTGTGGGAGGGATCCATTGGACGTACATGCACAAACGCGTGCTCTGAAGACTGGCTTCATAACGTACCTGCAACAAAAGGTTGCAGCCGGCATCATCAACATCTTAAACTCCGTTACGAAACAGGTTGGTTTCTTGTGATGCCTTGTCATTAAAGTGTCACTTAACGTTTGTGTGCATCTCTTACGTTTGTACACGAAGTGAATTTCGATTGTGCATGTGTAGTTAGAAGAGAGTAGATGGCATTTGTAATCTTTTCCAAATTTGGGCTTAAGCTTTTGAATTTTCACGCAAGTCGAAGGTTTGATAGGAGTTGGTATTCACTGTAACTTGATAACATCACCGTGGTTTTGGTTATTCCTCGGTTGAAGGAAATCACTTGTACTTTCATATTTTAAGATGAATTTGAAACATGGACGAATGTAGTTCAGCATTTGATGTTCTGATAAGCGACAAACGAAAAGACTTTTAGGAATACCCCTTTGCAGTCGGCGATGTCTTCTATGGTTGATTATGTTTTTATAATCAGTGTGTATTTGATATATTCAAATACTATATGCGTAGATTTCCCTTCATGATTGGCAGCTTATGAAGTTGTTCAACATGAAGTGATATTTCTCATTTCGTGTCGGTTCCCCCTTGCCTTCATTCATTGATTAGATGTGCGATATGGATCTTAAGAGTTGCCTAAGATTCAACCATTACTTGGTAAGGGACATGTGACAAAGTCAGGACCACTTATTGGATGTATTTGATAATGTATTGGAATAGAATGGCTTTGCGGTGTGTCAGCTGATGTGGAAAAATGTGATTGTGGTACCACCTTTGCAATAAGTCACAATTATTAAGTATTATTTTGATAGAGTTTCAGTCATTTTTAATGGAATGATTGCCAAGGTATTATTTGTAATGGTTACTGACTTTAAGGGGAAGTAACAGTACGGAATAAACTTAGACGAACCTTACGGCGACAAGTGCCTACCTTGTTTTGACCCCATTCAGTATCATTAGAGTACACGGCCCACAAAAAGAGAAGGCGGGAGAGAGGAGGACCTAAAGATATTTAAAGATTTGCGTAGGTTCAGCGTAAAAGCGGTGTTCTACTCCTTCCGTATATACAGTGAGGGGATAGAGTGGCCAAGTTTTGTTGGCGGTCCCTTGAGGCCTCTAAAGGCCACATCTTCCATCAGAAAACACGTTAAATTTAATGTATTTATTCAAGCTGAGATGTTTTTATCAGTATGATAACTTTGAAGATGATTCAATTCTTTCTTATGGCTCTTAGATGGAAAGCCGTGACCACGAGGTTGTCAAGTTATCAGATAATTGCCAGTTACCTTGTACAGTGTACAGAAATGATTCATGCATGTATCTACAAGATTGTAATCAGTTTCTCTTTTTGTGTTTTTATAGCCTGCGTATGTACTACATATATTCCCACCATGCGACTTCGCCCAGACTCATTTGGCTCGAGTAGCTCCAGATCTGTTGGACAGCGCTGCGGATAGTGGGCATTTGATGGTGCTGATAACACCCATGTAAGAAGTATTTGAAGACTGAAAGAGTTTCGTAACAGACATCCGTCATTTACGCAGTCGTTCTGTTATCAATTTTAGTAGGTTTATTAGGCAATGAGTGTTAGAAAGAAAGGACTCGGGTGGGCACGGTGAGAATGGAAACAGGTAGAATGAAATTTTTATGAGAAGGTTGACAGATCCAGTGTCACTGTCGCGTTATAAATGATCAGAAAGGGTGGACGAACACCTAACTGATAGCGTTTAGTCATTCACAGGACACTTTCTTCTAGTTCTAGTGAACGAATATATTGCTTTTATAGAACCTTTGTAAATACTCCTAAGACTAACATTAGTTAACTGTTGTAATTAACAATGTTGTACATAAGTTGCTGATACGGTAACACAGATTCCACAAAACGTGGAGCTTTTTTTTCAGATGTTGACTTCTTGCGCTGCTTTGTTCTGCATTTGTTTTTGCAGTGACCTTAAGGCCCAGGGTACATCTTAACCTTTTTTATTTTTAAAGCAAGTTTATTCGGCGGCAACCACTTTAACTTCTTATTCATGCAGGCCACTGGCGAAGTGCCGAGCCTTGCTCGTCTGTGCTTAATGGGTACAGCGGTAAAATAAAAGGGGTGCATGTGTATTTTTAATGATGTCGTTACAGCTAGTTTTAAGGGGGGGTATGATGATAGAATGGAGGGTGACTATATAAACTTGACCGACGTCGTCAAATGACGAGTCACACCTAAGCAATCCCGTGCATCTTCAGTTAATTATTCAGAATAGAAATTTCGAATAAAAATTCTGTTCTATTTACGATTCTGTGGTAGATTCTTTTACCCTTCACTTCGTTAACTGCCGTGCAACTAACTTTTAACGCTGGAGAGAACATTAATTGCATTCAAGGGAATCAAACTTAATACTCTAATTATGTTAGAAGTTGGTGGCAGGCTGGGTTTTTATCAAGCGATACAGTTGTTGTATGTTTCCTCACCCACTGGCCTGCTCATGATATATCTTTGTTAGAATCGTAGTCAGTAAGGTCAAGTCTCGGTAGATCAGTGGAGGTACTGGTCTGTAACATGTGTTGATGTTTACTAAGTATTCTGTGTTTGAAGAAAGTAAAATCATTAACTACTATTACTTAACCCTAATAAGGCAACTGTTAGTAATTTGGTTGCCTTTACTAAAAATTGACAGGGTAGGATAAACAAGGTCAATGCTTCGAAAATGTCAGAGTCGAAAGTGGTCTTAATAGACGCATCCTATGAAGGGATAAGGACAGTGTATCCATATCCTGTCCACTTTTGGACCTCTGCATCACAATTTTCATTATTATATCTGATTTCTCTGCTACTGCCGGTACATTAAATATCGATATCTAGCCCCCTATGGCGTCAGTAGGAAGTATTAACGATGATGACATAGGGATTTCGTGTACTGCTGGAAGTTTCTTCTTTTTGCAACAACAAACCAAGTTGGTTAACAAATTTTGACTCGTCGTTTCGACATAGATGGTCTGCAACTTCGTCAAGACTTGCTAATAAAGCTGTTCATTAACTTCGGTTGAGTCGATTTGCTCACAATCGAAGAGTTTATCCCTTTTAGCAACTGGTGCTAAAGATGCTACTTGCTTCTCTGCGTATCAGGAGCTGCTATGAGAGATTGCTAAAGATGCTACTTACATCACAGATTCTATAACATGTTACAGAATCTGATATAAGATGTTATAGAATCTGTGCTTACATCTTCCTAGGCACGCTTTCAGGTGGAGTAATGGGTTTCAACAAAACGTTCCACTGCTTTTGTCTTTTCAATTTAATTTATTCGGCTCTAAATACGGTAGGATATTGAAGAATAATAAACGGGGGGCAAAATAATCTCAGGGAGGTCGAAAAAACCTGAAATTTTTTTATAAGCGTTCCCCGTGTATTATGAGCCCAAGAGTTATCTTAACTTCAAAGGCGGCCGATTTGTATTGACTAAGAAGAGAAAAACCCTAATGGAAACGAAATATTTAACTAATCAGCAGAATCATCTAAGATATACGTGATATAATGATGTGATAGGTATACTCAAATGCATAAACTATTTTTAAAAAATGCAAGTTTTGAGTTAACCAAGGAATGATTAAGAAGAACAGGAAAAGTCGCCATTTCAATTTATGATTAGCATCCTTTTATTAGTCATTGTTGTATATTTTACTAACAAGATATTGAAGGAACATGTTGTATCAAATAGCTGTTTAGAAAGATAACATTGGACATTTCTTCTTGCATCTGCTCCAGAAATGCTGGCTCTGATAGCATATGAGGTCGCCCTTTTCAATTGATTGGTGTTTTTAAGAAAATTACCACTTATATTTGCCATTGTTTACAAAAGAAAGCATCTCGAATTTTCCTTCCCACAACATCATTATCGGGTCGACCGTACTCGGACTTTGACAATTTCCTCTACTCTTCCCGTTTCTGCATTTCTATCTCGAGTTCTTCCTTTCTTAGGTTGGTAATCCGTGTATACTTGCTCCATAAATGTTGTACGTGGGCGACCTCTTAATCTTTTTCCATGTTTGTGCCCCCATTGCAATAAGTGATGTTATCGTCTCACAAATTAATGTATTTACCTGTATTCATACCCGTTTTGTAATAATCTTTTTATAACTTACATTTATTAGTAAATGCTCCCGTTTTCCGACAGCAATCAGTTTTAATCATCTATGAATCAATGTACGAAGTAATCATTAATACGTGTTGTATTGCCAGTTCACCTTAAACAATTTTGAATGCATATGACGCATAGTGTATTAGTTAAGGATTCAAGAAGTAACAGTTCTCACATTTCGATGGGCTTTTGGAGTGTAAGGGTGTGTGGTATTTATTCAAAGTGTATTGTTGAAACTAAATGATAGGTTTAGCTTCGATCAGGCGCTAGTTTAAGCGCATTCAGTGCTTTCTGACAAAAGAGACACTATCTTCTTTTCCTTCAATCATTCCTAAATATTCACAACGTCCAGCAATCACAAGTAATTCATCTTCCATCTGACTATTTACAAGGTGTGCATATGTACATATATAAACAGTTTTCCACGTTATCATGATAATTAACCATTCCGGTTCTGAGACGATTACGAATCTTGCATAAGCTGACCATCGTATGATAGCACGATTCTAATTACAAAATTTGTGATCATATGATTACGACCATCAGGTCATTACGTACCTATACCATACGATAGCTTACTCATCATATGACAGCTTCCCAATTACATCGAGGCACAGAAGGGGTATGCCCTTGAAAACCCATGGGATCCCCACATGTATCATAACTGTACGATGAAGCTTCAGAGGATGGTAGAGTCTCCGAAATTGCCTTATCATCTTTTACGTCGACGTCCATGAAAACTTAAGGTTCCACTTCTTCCTCTCTCCAATTGATGTTATGGTAGCTTGCCGTTAAGGAAGGTTCAGGTTCAATTCCTGAAGTTCCCATGGTGACCTTGAGTTGAGACGTACATACAATGTCCAAGGATTAAATTGCTGCGAGATGTTGCAACTTCTGATAGGATATTAAAGAAAATGGAGTATGCTAATTACAATGATTACCGGTCCTGGAAAAGGCAATTGCCTGTAGGTGTCAAGATTGAACTAAACTCCACAGTGAAATAATCAGTAATCTTTTGTGTAGTCTGATTAGTAATGTTTGATAACGGTCACCCTGAAGCAACATGCTGTGATTTGTATGAACTGAAACCTAGGAGACACTGAAATGTAATCACGTAGGTCCCCGACGGTACCAATCATTTATCAGAAATGGAATTTTCTTCCCCGCATCAGTCGTTAACGGTTCATTCTCATCATGCTTACACGGGTAAAATCTTTCCTGCACCAGCACCGTAGTTGAGCCTGTTTCCACAGAGCTCGTAATACAGGCACGGGTTCATCCAGGCCTCCTGATAACAATGTGAGGAAAGAGACTTGCACTCATCCCGCAAGTAGACAGGACAGTGTATCTCTGTCTCCTCTGTTATTTGTTCTTTAATTTTGGCCGACACTTTTAGGTACTTGTGCCTCCCTTCTGCTGTACTACGACAAAAATTTTATCTACGATTCCTCCTACACTTACAAAATATTTTGCGTTTATACGCCAGCGTCTTAGACGCATGTAAAGATGTAAAGATTTGTGCATTGGTGACATCATCATAATACACAGCTTTTTAACCATTCCCTTTTTGATGCTTGAATGGAGTCTATCGTTTTAACGCAATAAAGCGCTGTCTATGTCGGGGACTAAGCCCATATCTCTCGAAGGGGATGGACAAGAAGGACGAAAGATGTGCTCCTTTGCTACCGGTATTCTTAAGTCGGCATTATATTGCGTCACTTAACGAAGAGTTAAAGGCAAAAGAAGTGAATGTGCGTTTGGACTCTTGGGAGGGGGAGTAATCAAAGACAAACGTACTTGTTTAAAGATGCCCCCCTTCCTTGCCTCCTTGTCTTTGTGCTTGGACTTACAGTTTATATCTAAAGAAGAGCATGTGAAAGGCTGTTACAATCCCTCATGTGGATGCTGCAAACGTACGATCACAGTGTTGTTTTTCTTTTTATATACAGAAGAGAGGATTTGAAGATAGCAAGTTAGAAGAGACACTAGTGAAAAGTGAAAATGTCACCACCGGGATTCGAACCCGGGATCGATCCGGATTATCTATAATTGATAATTGTGGAATAACACATATATTAATGTCTACAACCACATTTTATATCGCCTTATCTATTACTATGCAAAACTACTTTCATTATATTTTCTTATGTGTTTGTTGTTTATCTAATTTTTTTAACATTTTGCCATTAACATCATCATCTTTAAAATACCCAGCTGCCAGTATTGAGCAGTTAGGAAATAAGCGTACGACAATGAAACATGATATAAAAATGAAGGTAATAGTACTGAATAGACGATGATTATTTGAGTGTGGTGATACCGAGCTATGACATGCATGAAGTGCAAATACTGCAAAAAATTGTGGCTTTAAGATGTAGCTTGTAGCTATAAGAAGACAGGGCAGGAAACCCCGTCGTGGTGCAATGGAGTACAGAAAATGTATACTAAACAGTTTTAAGAAAAAGCCAAGTAGAAAAATCAGAATGTCCTGATAAGAACAAACATGTTGGATATTGGAAATATAATATCGTCTAATAAGAAAACCATCGAGAAGAAGACTTGAGAGCAAAAGCGTTGGAATCTGTTCAGAAAGAGGGGGTAACTTGGATTAGCGAAACAGAAAATCAGTCATCATGGGAGAGGAAGCAGAGACTGACATCTGCCATGAATGAATGAAAGGTGAAGATACCTGGTTGCTATCATGGAAAATGTGACAGAATAGAAGAGCTTTTGAGAATGTTTCCATTGGAAATGGTATCCCAAAGAAGCTGCAGAAAAAAGGTACTTTGTTACTTCATGTTTTCAGCTGAACAGATATTTGCATGAGGGCGCTACCAAACAAAGAGCATTGATATCGTGGCAGCCTGATAAGCGTTTCCATGGCAATCATGCATATTTCCGCTGCTATACACACTGCCGGTGCAACCAGTATAGAATAGCCCAATACCAACTGTCGAGTCTGTAGAAACGCAATCATGCTCGTTATTGGCAAGAATACCAAGTCGGACTTGCAATTTGTTGGCCTCATTGTTAAATCCTTCTCGATTACAGCTTCCTTGCAAGTGTAAATTGGAAACCAAGGAAGCCCAGGCATTACGACCTGCATTTGTTTGGATGTAGATGCCGCTTTTAAATACAACTTGAAGGGACGATTCTTGCACGTCTAGCTCTATTCCACGAACATCTGGGCCTTGTTTCATTTCTAAACAAATCTTTTCAAATGCAAGTGACATAAAAGCTTGAAACTTGCCCTCCTCTCTAGAATCAATGTTCTTTAAGCACTTCTCTTCATTGTAAGTCGATGTATTTGTCCAGAACTTTGACGAGTAGAGAAATGCTTCCTACAATGTAAAGAAAAACAATTTCTTACGTGTCAGTTATTGAGACCGAGTTGTTGGTTAAATCACAACTTCAACGGTTCTGGTACATCTATCAGGTTGGAATTTAGACTAGCGTTAAAAGGATTTTGAGTGCTATGCTCATTACATCAGACATTGTATTAAAGATATTTTATTATATAAGCCCTGCCTGTTATCTTGTTGCAACAACTGCTTTATGTTGTTCATCATTTAACGACCGTGCCACAGACCGATCCTGTTTTTCTCCTTATGAGTAAGCTGTTTTACCACGAAAAAAGGTGATAAATGGAATTCCAAGAAGCGTCTTGACTCGTTTAACACAAAATTGCCTATATTCTTGATAGGTGTGCCCACAGAACATGATGGTTGCAAGATTCTTTTGCTGGTCTTAATTGATATTACGGCTGTGACCCACGGAGGCAAAAGGGGTTATAAACCCGGAAGACACACATAGCCCTAGATTTCCCCCATCTATCATACTTGCATAGCTGTACTATCCCTTGCATTAAACTGCTGAGAAATACATGTCATAAAACTGATTAACATACATAAATAGAATGCAACTACAGGGTTATCGAAAAACTCATCGATAGCATATTTTTAAAATTTTGATATTGTCAAAGAAAAGTTATGAAAATGTTTAGGTAAAATCGTTCTGATAGCATATGTTTCCTAGAAATAATTTGTTCAAAAGTTTCTTGGTTGGACAAAAAATGTAACTGCATGAAACAGCCAATACACTTCAGTACTTAAAAGCTTTCTTTGTATGAAACTCCTCGAATACAAAATCGTCAGAATTGAAATTGAAAAGAAATCAATGAAACTTGTACCCAACTTTGGTTGGGTTCCGTCCCCATCAAATCAAATCGGTCCACATTAAAGCAAGAAAATGTTGCTTTGTAGGCAAAAAGAATTTGTCTTTTTATTAGGCCTTTTTGGGTAACATTCAGTTTTACGGACAATTATTGGCCAAAGCAACACCAATGTGGCAAACTATAGTTGTGTTAAGTTCTATTGATTTCTTTTCCATTTCAATTCAGGCGATTTTGTATTCTTAGGATTGTCAGGCGAAAAAGGACTACCAAAATGATTTTGCTGTTTCGTGTAGTTATAAACAATTTCTTGTGAATGATCGGATCATGTAAAATTTGAGATATTCTACGTATCTTATCACGCTTATTCTCTGGCATAACCTGATAAGTCATTTGAGAACAATTAGAAATTAAGAGTTGTTTATTAGCACACTCTGAATAAAAAGATAGTATTCATTCACCTCACTTGAATCCCAAGTAGTGGTCATTTCTGTATTACAACTTTCATTACAAGCTTCAAGGACTTATATCAACAAAGATATAACAACCAATATTCACTGGCATATTTATTTCAGATAGAGCAGAAAGAAGATTTTAGTGTTTTACTGAGTTGTCAAGAAACTTCTACCTATTGTTACCAGCACCCGATTAAACTGACGTGGTTAAAAACGAAAAGCTAAATCTGAACTCAAAATTAAAAATAACACAAAATTTAGCCAAAATAACATGTAGACCAGTCATGTACTATCATTTTAATTTTTGTACTAGCTTTTTTCACATATCATCAGAAAAGGGGCCTTTAAATATCTCCTTAACGCAGTGACCAAATTCCGGTTTGATAGTTTTCAAATCAACCCACTAATCCACACAGTTTACACTCTATAATTGGAAAGAGAGGATAAAAGAAAGAACTGTTCTTACTCTTTGCTAAGGATCTTGTAATTTCGTTACAATATATCTTAAATTTTAATCGGAATTCATTACCTTTCCGCCATCAATTTTCAGCGCCAAAGTCCACCCTCGCTTGCTGCAATGAGACGTACTCATCTTGCAGTAATGGATTCCAATGCCTCGTAAGTTATAGATGCCATTTTGGCTGTTAGGATTTGCTTCATACACTTCCTTGCAACTTCTTGGTGCCTTAAAGATAAAAAAAGATCTATCAAAACTACTAATCAGTAAATTAGATTTAATTTAACTGTACTCAGTTTAACAAGATATTGTATATTCTACCCGTAATCTCTGCATTGTTGATCACAAAAACGATATGTTAGCAGATTTCATTTCAGGTGCATGCACATGCAACTGTATTTGTAGCCTCGCATTTGTCTTAAGGACATTTACTTATCATGATAGACTATGTAACTACGTAAGTATATCTATGTGTGGCTCTTATGAAAAGAAAAAACAGAGCCGTCGTGTGAGTGGCTAAGCGACGTGAATGAGCCCTGAACCAAAGATTAGCAACTCCAGTTCTTTCCATTTTCTAAGTTTGTTTCTTATATTTGTGTTATCACGTCCTGTGTTACTCCTACGTTATATTCTGTAGATTTATCATTAGTATGCAGTTAAACTAATAATTATAGTCATGTATTAAAATTATATGATTAAACTTATATTTATATTAATATATACTTATATTTATCTCTATTTTTTATCTATTTTTATATTATATTAAACTTGTTAAACTTATTAAAGATATGTAATTAAGTGTGAACATTATACTACCTTATTCGTATGTTTTACACTCTCATATAGACCGTCATTGTTGTGATCGTCCTGCTTGTGAGCGTAAGAGTTTTGCCAACACTGAATCACGTGAATTGTCGATTGCGCATAAATCTTCAAAACGGGAGATTGTCGGCTATTTTTCTTAGTAAGATGAGCAAAATTTGGTCCTGTAGGAAGTTCGTAATCTTGGTTCGTAATCTTGGGGCTCCATTCATGCATTATATTCTTTGTCAATGCTCAAGTTTATGGTTACCTACGAGTTCCTACAATATCGTATATCCTAACCTACAATCCTATATCCTATAATATCGTATATCCTATTCTACAATCCTATATCCTACAATATCGTATATCCTATCCTACAATCCTATATCCTACAATATCGTATATCCTCCAGGATCTCTTGCAGATAATGATGTAGCTTTGTATGTGTACATGGATTGGATTTTATGCAACGTTTTATTCTGCATCGATACAATATGAGATCTCCGATGACTTTAGTTCAGACAAAAAGGATGATAAAAAGACTTCGGGTGTGAGATCGATTATGATTAGGATAAATTGGTAGATAGATGATATAAGGAAGGTCTGTCGTCCGTTTGAATGTATACTAGAGAAGAAGAAAAGTTTGTCAACAACGGGATAATATAAATAAAGAATACGTTTGAATGTATACTAGAGAAGAAGAAAAGTTAGTCAACAACGGGATAATATAAATAAAGAATACGTTTGAATGTGTACTAGAGAAGAAGAAAAGTTTGTCAACAACGGGATAATATAAATAAAGAAGTGTAAACATTCGAAAGGAAGTAAGGGTAAATGAAATCAAGGAACATTAAGAGAGATGAAGTTCCGATGAATGGGGGTAATCCTGCGGGAGAGGAAAACATGCCAGGAAGAGCGTTTCTGAAAAGACCAAAGGAGAAAGAGAGAGACAAAGTAAAGGACAACATGAGCCACTTTGATGTTCATTCACGGACAAAGCATGGACTGATAAAGTTGGAGAAGGAGGACTCGGGTGTCTGTTTCGTAGTATGGCCTGAAGGACGACCGTAAAGACGAGAAGAAGAGCCAGTATCGGAAAATGATATAACTAATCTAAATGATGACAATGATAGATTTTCCCTTCTACCACAATGTACCTTTTCAATGCAAAGACTTTCCAATGCTCTAAAGGACTTCTTTTCAATAGTCGCTAGATTTGGAGGCTGTGTGACAGCCATGGTTTTTCAAAACTTCCTATCTGCGTTTGCTTCACGGTCACGATCAGGTGCTTTTACACTATTTAGTACCAAATTGACAAACATAGAGCGACAGGATAGTCGATTGTAGCCGACTTCATTCTATAGAAACAAGCTTATACCATTTGTTACTTTCGTTTGGCCTGTCTTTATAACTTAGGCAGAGCCGTCTTACACTTCATTCTTAGGTTCTTAGCTGACCAGCGCAGGTTTTGCTGGGAGTACCTAAATGCTTGTGATTTCGTACATCTTCACAGTTCCGTAGTGTAGGAAAAATATTGTTAGTAGCATGTGTGTGTCAAGCTTGTGGGGACAATGCACTTAGTTCTTTATAAGGCTTAAATGTTTCTTTGCATAGAGTTCATTTCCCGCAGTCATACAGCAGAGACGATAAGACAATGACTCTGTTGGTATTCATCTTTGACATCATCTTTATCATATGTTGCCTAAGTAGGTAGAGCGGAAAACGATGCAATCACAAAGAGAATGATGTTTGCCAAAGCAACAAAAGTATATTACATAGATCCATGGGTTAAGATTACGAAGATACTTGGAGTGGACATAAATGAAGCAAAGCGTGCAACACAATCAAAGAAGGAGTTTTCCGAGTTAGTGCGGAAACGTCTTAGCACTCCTCCGTGATGACACAGTATACCGATGGAGGATCACACAGGAACAGGAACTCAAAGACAGTTTATCAGAAGGCAGATTGCAACAACGCTCTTGGACTAATGATTAGTACTTTTCTTATTAAGGGTACGTTGTTTAATTACTAGCCGTTTGCTGGTAGCCAAAGCTTCTCGAAGGTTCCCTGCGGTGCCCAAAGATTGCTTGGGGTGTCTTCGACCAAATCACACATCATGCTGTCACCATTATATCGTATTCGTGAAGGGGTGGCTTCCACCAGCTAATCGTCGGTAAGGGAGCAAAAGAATTTTACGTCTTCCAGTTTTTTAACCGTTCCTCAATAAGTCACATGGACGACGGCTTGGTATGAATTTATAATGTGCTGTA
This sequence comes from Carybdea cf. marsupialis auct. non (Linnaeus, 1758), assembly GCA_010016065.2. Lineage (NCBI taxonomy): Eukaryota > Metazoa > Cnidaria > Cubozoa > Carybdeida > Carybdeidae > Carybdea > Carybdea cf. marsupialis auct. non (Linnaeus, 1758). The sequence continues at coordinate 19,105 of JAAAKL020003241.1, forward strand.
TGTGTTTGCTTCAGGAATATTAAGGGTTAAACTAGGATAAGGTAAGTAGTGAGCTATGATCAAAATGGAATGTAATCTGCAAGCTGTACAAAGATACACGGGTAGATACCAAAAGAAAGTAGCAGAACTGTCACGGTGAGGTAGTCAGGAACATGCTATACTATAGGCGTTTAGAACACACTGTAATATTAAGTAAACTGGTTACGTTTTCCACTTAACTAAAATACAGAACAGAAACGTCACAGCTTAGTTGACAGTACTGTAGATAAAATCCAGACCTTTTTCGGCCACTTTGATTACGGTACCATAAATATTGCCTGTGACCGTAAAGGTCGTAAGAAAATGATACAAGTTACGGATTACGTACCACTGTAAAGGTGTGCTACAAGACATGATCATATATCATGTAACGTCGGTCATAAAACAAACGAGGTACAGCTTCAAAAATTATGGTTTGTTTCGCAAATAAAACCAGATATTTGTGGTGAAAGGAAAGTCACCAATCGGCCGGTGTTCATGTGAAAATGCAAGAGGTAGCAGAATATACAAGAGGCAATGCTTATAACATTAACAGAATGAAGTTTTCTTTTTTATTTAAATCATTGGAAATTGCATTTATCAGACAAATAGCCTGTTCGCTTTTTACAGTATAACTTTCCATACACTCGGCAGGTTTTACAACAACTTTTGCTGTTCCATTTATGGCATTATCTATCAAATTTAAATGCTGTAGCAATTTCAATGTTAAGTATTTAACAGTTTATTAAAACAACTTAACAATTGAAATTATAAACGTTCGGGGTTTTTTAAAATTATAACAAATAATTGATGTTTGCATCAAAGTTAAAAAAATAAATTGCAAAGGACACAGCATGCAAAGCTCAATAAATGTCAGCCTAGACTTTCTTTCGAGTCCAACTACTTACAAATACGCAAAAATAACAAACGTGCGTTTGTCAGCATATAGTAATGTTATGAAAACAGGTAATAACTAATCGAGGAAGTATTAAACGGCTTACCTGCAAGTATACTGTTACCTCTGATTGCTCATCTGATGTTTTGTTAATTTCGATGTCATTTTGCATGATGGAGTCATAAAGGATACAAATTCCAAGGAGATGATTGTCAGCCTTGAAAACAGATGCGTCACATTCATTATGCTTGACACAGCGATGAACGCAATGAGCTGCAGAAGCAGCATTTGTTTGTTGCAATGGGTTCTTCTTGATTTTTCCATGGAAGGATATAGTGGTGATAATCCGCTTTTGGTTTTCTTTCAGGGCGACAGAATTTGCCAAAAGTAAGATGGAAACTACAGTTGAAAATGTGATGAATTGACAGATGTTTGTCGACATTGCAATGTATAGGGAAGCAGTTGAACTTACCAGAAGAAAGACTTTTGTATTTGTTTTCCTAGAGTGGACCTAGTTTATCCGGTTGCTATGTTTAATTGCTGTTTTCCAGCCGTGCCAAGACGTCACGAATAGCATTTACTTCATTTACATGTGCGTACAAACTTCGTTAGTGGCAACAAAATATGTTTGAATATACATGATGTTTGCTGCACATATGAAGCAATTCTGTGAACTGTGTTTGCCATGGTTTATTTAACTCTTAATGTTAATGATTTGCAATCCTATAGAAATAAAGATGCCACCTCATCATTGCTCTTATAAGTATCAATAATTTATGTTGCATAGTAAAGATTAGGAAATCAATGTTTTGACAACAATATTACCGACGTTTTGACCGAATCATTCGGGGTTATCTTGAAAAGCAAAATGTACGAAGTTACACGAGATCACAAGTGATGTGGTCAGAATTGACATCTAGAACTTTGTTAGTAGATGTTTTCCTGATAGAACTTCCGTAAACTTACAGATGAGGTACACTTCACATCATTTTCATTTTAAGTTTTAAGTATAGTTAAGTTAAGTATAGTTCTAAGTATAGTTAAGTATCGTTAATTATCCTAATTTGGAACTTTCTGCCGTATCTACTGTTTCATGGATTAATTTATTATTTTATTTTTATTCGCGTTTTGATGCAATTATTTCAATTAGTAACTTGTATTTCAAACGATACTATTCTTATTTGGTAGCTTTATACTGGTTTAAAACTTCTGTTTTTAAAAATATTTTGTAGGTTTGCACTAAACACCGCTTTGATGCTATTGGTACTCTTTAACTATTATATTACACTTTTAACAGCAAACCTTTTTATTGCAGAATACAATAACAGAAATTTTCTTGTTATAGCGCAAACCCATTTATTAACGAACACGCCACACCAAAGGCGACTTGACCGTGCAAAGTTGAAGCTGTTGAGCTCACTCTAACCAACATTTGCCGGTAGATACGGTCTGTGGCCTTTTGAGTGTTTAACCTCTGCGTGTATAGATATCTGCGTTGTCTACTGCTGTCGAACTGACAGAAGGAGTATCCATACTCACAGAAACTCAGATCGACGAGCTAGCAGCTATCTTCAGCTTCTTACTCTAGGTTAGAGTTTTAGACTACTCTGTAGGCAATCGCCTTCTTTTGGGGGATCTTCAGTGGAAATTGAAAAGATCGGAGAAAAATAAGGCCGTGGTGAGCGTTTCAGCCCCCCAACAATATTAAGTATCTCTTGGTTACTGAGTTAACCATATATAAATGGAATTCAGAAGCAGGGAAAGCCCTCTATTGCTACAGAATACCAGAGCATTAAAGGGAAAGAGTGAAACAAGTAATGCACTGAAGAACAAATAACCGAGACAAGGATTTTCTGCGTAGTAAATGTGATGTACACAGATACTCGTGACTTTCTTGGCAGGAAATCACAGAAACAAACACAACAGATTGGCTGTGGCGCATTTCAATATGATTCCACTACTGAAGAAAGCTCTGTAACAAAAATACAGCAACAACCAACAGACGTATCTTAGCAACCATAAAAATTTGCTGGGTAGGGTTAGGATATATCTGAGTCGGTTTTTTTCCTCCGGCAAAATAAAAACTACAAATATAGCTGTGTTGGTTGACACTCAGCTCTCACGAGAATAAGCTCTAACCAAGAGCTGACATTCCTGTCCATTATTGCCCGGCTTGGGAAAAGCGATGATAAAACCCCTTTCTTTCATTTCATCCCGATCAAAGTGTCTTGAGTCACTGACACACTTACCGTAGCAGCAGTGTTTGTGGGCCATGGTTATTAATCTTTGAATCTTAAAGAATATCCAACACACAGGAAGGTAACACAACTGACTCTGTGCACGATTGCCTTGTTTTGAAGTCAATTTTTGTCCGGTATTTCAGATCTCTAGTGATAGGCATAGGCATTTACATAGTGATGCTATAAGACATTTACATAGTAATGCTATAAGACATTTAAAATCAGCCATTGCTAGATATCATTCCATATTTGTGGCTAAATATACACACTCATTAAGCGTCCCACGATTGTAATGGTTTGTCGAGTTGTTGTCACATGAATCGTAGCTAGAAACAGACCCGCAAGTACATTACTGCCCCCTGTGATCATTGGATAAGACGCTTTAGGTAGATGTGGAGGTAAAATAGTGAAATAGAGTATATAATAAATATTAATTGATGAACCGAAGTTTGTATCCAAGTATTGAAACAAAGTTATTTTAAAGAAATAGCAGCTGGCTTTAACACATTTTTAAGCTGTATCGTACTGAGCTTACTGGCGGGATACCATTTGACAATTTTTGTTGTTTTCCTGCAAAGGCTTTGATTTTAAATAATGTCCCATAGGCAAAACAACATTGCAACGCATAGAACACTAAGATGTCCAAGTAGTTTTCTTTTATGCATTGTAGGATGGCGTCTTCAGCGGCCTCATCCAATATCTAAAATATGTTTCTTAACATTCCAGCAGGAGTAGATAACTACCTGAGGTTTTCCTTAACTGCAGGCTACCTGGCCGCAAAAGGTACGAAATGTGTCAAGATATTAAGTACCAAGTGATTACATTTATTAAAATATTTATGCAAGTGAAAGACGGCATACATTGCGTGTTTATTTTCTTTAAAAAGGAGGAGAAAAGAACCCCTTAATCATGACTTAAGATCTTCCTAACATAAGTTCAACAAACAGGCTTCATTGAACTTACTCCACTCTGGCAGCCAACGTCAGAACAACTTGACTAAGGTAAAATTTCGTAATTTGATAATTACGGTGTAGAAGCAAGTTCATTTTCATATGAATAGCAGTTTGTCGTTGACGAACTAATTACTTCCACTTAGGAATTGATAAGATTTCTTGCCGCCATTAGTAAAATTACAGATAATATTAATTGCAACTTCTACCTGGTGACATTATAAGATCTACGTATTAAACATTCAGCTAACATTGATAAGTTTGCATTTCAAAGCTACCCAAATCGATGGTCAAAAGGAGAAATGTTGCAAGGTTTACATTATCTAGAAGAATGAACCTCTTTTTAGTCTATTTTACAATGCGGTGGGAAAGTGTGACGTCACGATTTTGAAAAAATTTGAATGACGGAAAAAGTACGCAATTTTCATGTTGCCCTATTAGTAAGACCGTCAATGGCCAAAGTTGGCAGTGTTGCC
>JAAAKL020003242.1:0-18993 GCA_010016065.2 Carybdea cf. marsupialis auct. non (Linnaeus, 1758)
GCAGATACTTAATAATGTGGTAATATGGCCTTAAATTGAGCACTGGTCTCTGAAAGAATGTGATGCTAATTCAAACTCACTTGAAATGATATTCTCTGTCACCAATCCGTAATTCCCTCGCTAAATCCTCAAATGCACCAACCTGTTCTCTTCGTTGAAAAATGTGCGTATCCAAAAACGATGTTTCTTTTTCCTACTCTTTTGTAAAAATTGTTAACTACGTCAGACCTTCTGCCCCTAAACATCAAACTAGGAATCTTTATTTCGAATTTAAGGAAATATGATAAAATTTGTATATGCTCATTAGCTTCGTCCGAGGAATTTTTACCGTGATCCTCGCAGGCAAAACAGCACGACGCTTGGTTAGATTTCACAATATTTTATTAAACCATACTTCTAGCTTTGCTCTCGTCTTTTTGAGCTATCATACTGTACATTATAGCATTCATAACATCTGTGGTTATGCTAGGCTTACTATGACCCCTTCAATGGCTTTTGAGTTCAGAAATAAGCATCTGAAATATCGCCGATTAGTCTGATAGTGGAATCTTCATATGAGGTTCGAATGATAATGATAAGGAGAGCACCGCAGACAGTAGCCGGCGGACGATCTGCGATTGAGCGGCGTCTTCTGAATAATTTTGAAAGCCGTAAAAGATATGGTAATGGACTCTATAGAAATTTAAATAGGACACGTTTTAAGTTTCATCTTACTGTGTTAGAGTCTATGTAGGCAAAAGGAGTTTTCGTTTAAATTGTCGATGTTTTAGCGCGCCTAAGTTCGTGTTATTTTCTCTTGTACGTCCGCAAATTGTTAATTTCGATCTTTTCTGTAGGTATAGATAGTTTCATTGTACTTTGGTTCTCTACCAATATAGATCAACGGACGAGACTCGGCAAAAAGCTTCTTGATCAAAATGAGTTCCCTATTCTATTGTCTTTTCTAGAATAATGATTTAGACATTTGAATATTTCAAAGATCAGATGATATAATCATGGATTTTATAAAGTCTGCAATTTTTACGCGGGATTCGTAGTAGTATGAGTTAAAATCTGATTATGATGACATAGAAGATAAACGTAGTCGGATGTGACATTGTAGAGAATTACGTATCCTCAGCCACGGCATTGTGAGGTATGGTGACCAGTTCCTTTCCTCGTGGTCTATGCTATTCCCCAGGTAATGCCAGCTACCCATTTTAGTTTTAGTTCGCAGTAAGAGTTCTCAGATTGATGGTCGAGGGTGGACTCGAACCGTAAACCTTCTGCGTGCTATATCGGCTTTAAGATTATATAGTAAAGCTAAAACTTGGATGTCTTTCTGTGGAAGCACTTTCAAAATTTTAACAGAACTTTCTGCTACATCAGTTATTGACGGACCCAACTTAGTGATTTTACGATGTATGTCGTTGCAGTCCCAAACTTAATTATTACGTAATTTTTTCATTTACATAATTTCATTAAAGATTTCTAATTTATTGATAAACTCGATTCTCCTTTGGTAGGCACATAATAGGCAATGGTAGTTCAAAAGGTTCACCCCTGTGGAGGGGCTCTTATTTGAGCGGGGCTGAATAAACTGGTGTACAGTAATAAGGGAACACCCAGAGTATGCATCCTGTTATCAAAGGGGGTCACCTAGCTCAGTCGGTAGAGCGAACTACCCTTAATGCATGGGTCACAGATTCTAATCGCGTTGGTGACATACTTTTCAAAGTAGCGAAATAGCGAAAACATTTTAATAAAAAATTTCGTGCAGTTTTTTTGTTTCGTACCACGAACAAAATATTTGACATATTCTTCTATTTCTATAGTATCTATTCAAAATTATCATTTCAAATCTTCTCTTCCCACAAACACTTTGCAACTTTCAATGGGCTGTGGACAACATGATGGATAGGATGGCTGTCCTTCCATGGTCATGATAAAGTCACACGGCGCAGAGCTTGATGTCGATATCCTCCGGTGAAGTATTGGGAGCTAATGTGAGGAGTAGAGAAATGTTATCAACGAGGGTTACTTGGCTCAGTTGGCTCAGTTGGCAGAGCGCAAGCCGCGAATACGTGTGTCACGAGTTCGACTCCCGTTGGAGTCAAATCTGACAGCCTCGGTATGACATTGAAGCTGTAAATTCGTGCCGGAGAGGTAAAATAAACATTGAACTCGTGCCTAACACTTCTTTCAATAAGAGTTCCATTTCAATAAATTTCTTGGGGATTAATCTCTCTTTCAAGGTGAGGCTTCGCTAAGACACTCTTTCTCTGCATTGGACACGAAGATTGCGCTGCTGTGAGAGCAGCACCATCAATTCAAAATGAAATGAAAAATCTATGAAGCTAATCATGACATACATTCTATAGGATTTATAGTCGGACCTCACTTTGCACGATAAAATAGTCTGTTACCGGCAATAGAGCCTACAGGCTTTTTAGATGATTTCTTGATTGCTTTATGCGGACGAAGTAATGCGTGGGGAAAGGGGTTTTTTTCAAAGGTCATTAAACAACAAAAGCAGAACCTTTCTTGCTGAGAAAATAGTAGGCACAAAAGAAGAAGGGGAAGGAATGGAAAACACAAGAAATGAAATACTGGGCCCACGCTACTCTTCGATATTTAACAAATGCGACTTGGACTCCATCACGATTATGTGAAACCCCATAATTTTGAATAAGTCGAGCTAAAAATCGTCAACAAATCCTCCATCGATGTCAAAACCTCTCTATTTTTCACACTGTCAATTAAGATTTGTTTCTATTTGATTCCTTAAGCGATACCGATAAAATTAATCTGGATTTGATTATTGTAGGTGACGACTACCCTGGCAGTTTATCTGTGGAGAGACAACAAATGTTAGATATGAAGCAGACAGAAAGAAAGTAACATGTAGAAAGAAGACAAAAATGAAAAGAACAAGCATATTAAAATGCAAAAGACAAATTAGGTAGATAGAAGGAGGCAATGTAGAACAAACTGTCATAAAAATTAGCATAGGTCAAGTCATGAAAAGGAATCAAAGAAGCAAGACGAGTCACGAGAAAGGAGGTCGATTGTTTACTTCGTGTTTCTCCTTGTCCTCACTCAACTTAAACTGAGGCTGTCTTGTCGTGATAACATAAAGAAACGATAAACTGAAATTAATAAGGTTTGAAAGATGCTAACACGAGTATAAGTGAATTGATAGAGTAGCATGAGAAATATCAAAACAGACTATGGTCAATTGTTCTCTTTAGTGAAGGTCGATTCACCGAAATTTCAGACTCGATTAAGAGAATCTGTAAGTATTCCTTTACTTTAGTAACACAGGAGATCACTTCGGGAGGATTTCGAGACTAGTATAATCCTGACTTGGCCTAGAACATCTTTCTTCACCCGCTGAACCAATGTTCAAGTAACTATCTTTTATCAGTGGCTCAGGTTACACATGTAACGTCCTGGGACTTGTTAGTTCTGATGCATAGTTTTTCCTGGTTTTTATTTTGATGGATTATCAATAAATTGATAGTGAAGTGTTCCCCTGACGTGGAATGACTGTCTTCGAGATCTTCCCTTCTTAACACGATTTTTTCTTGTTTTGAAAAACAGTTTCAAACTTTTCGTCCAAGCAAACATGGCCAAAGACATATATTCACAATTCTTATATTCTCTTTCACACATCTTACACCGGTCTTCAAAAACCCAAAACAGAAATGGTATGTTTCTTACGTGTCATCCCTGTATTTACTTTCATATATTGATGATAATATCTTGTCTTAAGTCAGAAATAGCATATGTAAGCCAATAATATTTATGAATGAAATACCTCTTTTAATTTCAATGACGTAAAAGTTTGAAGATATGGATGTGTGATTTATATTTCCATCATTTCTGTGGGATTGTTTGACATCGTATTGATAACGCCGGTATAATTGATCACTTATGTCTTGTACGTGATAAAACCTGTTACTCATCCATTCTTAGATTCCTAAAACCTATTCATTACTTTCCCATTTGTACCTCTTCATCACTCATTACTCATAGCCATTAACTGACGTCATGGTAAGGTTGAAAGGTGATACAAACAAAAGAAAACAAATGTGCATAACATTTGAACCCAGTCTTATTCTTTTCTTCTTCAACTTTAAACAATAGAGATTGTTGATATGCGAACTTTGACGTGGGTTCGGCGTTTCTGTTTTGCTCAATTCTAGCACAACATCTGGCCCACGTATGACAGAAGGGGACACAAGAAGTCAAAAGTTTGGGCTATTTATTTGATAATTTCGCTCATGACTTTTCACGAATCGTTTTGTTTCCTGTCTTGGCGAACCAGTACCGGTGGTTAATTCAAGAAGAAAAAGAGGAGGAAAGCGAGAACGCGAAATTAGTCGCAGGGAAAATGTCACGCTAATAAGAATAGGCGATGCGAGTTGGGCAGTGTTTTGAAAAATGAGTTCGAACTCCTATCGCTGCCTTTTTGGTGCACCAAGTTTTAACTGGTAGATTTTATGGAGCCGGTTATAGAAGGATGATTGTAGTTGTTTTCAGGCTCATTCCAAACCTGTGATGAAAAGAGTTGAGGGAGTTCTATTGTAGGATACAAGATAGACGTAAATTCAGGCCAGTTAGAACATCTTCATTAAATTTCATCAAGATCCATCCATAAGTTCCTGTCGAAAACAAACAAGTTACCAGGCAAACAACTTAAAAAGTTTGGATCACTGCCAAAATTTAAAGAACTCTTCATTGCACTGTATTTCACAGTTTTAGCAAATTTCATGAATACCTATCACTTACTATTTATCCCGGTAATAAAGAACAGAAAGACTAGACGACAGGCAGACAAACAGGTGTGAAAACTAAACCTCCTCCACCTTGGGTGTTTTAAAAATTAAGGTATCATTGATATATTATATTGGACCATTACAGCATATCTGAAAGCTAGTGAAAAAGCGAAATCAAAGACAAGTTTGAGAAGTTGTAAGTTGAAGATGGCGTACCCTTTCATTAGACCTAATACGATGGTCATTTAAGTTGGGCTATTTATAAACATTTTCGGCTAAATTTTTTCCACCTTTTTGATCTCTTGGTATTTGGGCTAGAAAATTCCGAAGACGGATTTTGATGTTGCGAACGACTACAACAGGATACAGAAAGTATAAACAGATTCCATACGGAAGTAGTCTGACAACGTTATATCTGAAAACGGTGGAGTAACTCCAATCTACTGGAGAACCGTTAACTAACACGGAACGATGTTGATCTCCTCATTAACAGTACTGTGGACTGGACTCATTAGCAGTGTTGTGTTTGGTAAAGACTTGCCGATATTACCTTCCATTCTCTGGGATCCAAGAAATCCGTTGTAAGTATCTGTTATTTTCTGTTGCTTTTGGTGACACGAGAGTGTGTCCTACGGGGTGCCCACTATATATTCATCAGGAGTTCATGATGGTCTTCTATGGCCAAGTTTTTTTTATTGGGACACTTACTTCAGTTGTTACATGCGTAGTCCTACCGTACGGAGAGGATGAAGAGGAACGTACCGTTACGGGGGCCGGAGGTCGTCGAAGTCATGTATGTGTTGCTCAACATCATGACAACATGCCTTTAAGTTGGATTAGCATCAACATGCGAGGGAAAGGCTCCTCTTTTCATTAACAGTACTTAAAGACTCACACGCGTTAATGTTTTGAAATTTGGCGCAGTCCATTTGTGACACAAACAAGTTTTGTTTGTAGAACATGATTTTTGAGGTGATCACTGATTATAGGCCTATCGCATAAGATGCCCGGCTTACGGGAAAGGTCCGGGAAAACGTAACCTGGTCAGTCTAACAATGGACATGCCTGCAAAACTTTTATTGGAAGCTTGTTGCATTGACATTCCCTTCCAAGTCAGAATCACGGATCAGATTTTTGCCTGGGTACTTGTTCAGAAGTTGTGATGTCAATACATTTGCATAAAAGATTTTGTCGGGACCCTGTATCTGTATCGACAGCCCTTGCTGATCGAATGAGTATAAGATATTCCTTCTTACAGCGTGAAGTCACTTGATGTCAACTTTTCCTTCTCCACTACTGACTGTATGCAGAGGAAACTGAGCGTATTATGAGAGAGGGTAGATTCAAAAGTTTTATACACATTCCAAGGCAGGCATTCATCACAGCACGTAACTCCGTTGGATGTCTTCAGCCAGGATTATATCATATCAAGAAGAAAGATATTGTTCAGTTTTGTCCCCGTTGATTTTTTCAACTATCAGTTAATTTTATTTAGACAAAGCCCATTAAAATTTGATCAAGTTGGAGCAACAGTATGGATCCAACGAATCCAGTTGCATGCCAACTTAAATGGATGGGCCCGCAGTGTACTTACTTGCATCTTATAACTTGGAACACTGACCCCACCAAGATATCTTTGTCGGTGATTTACATATCCATTTGAGCCAACAGATGAAGAAGATGAACTGTTGTGTCTTTCTTAGTTCTATTTAACATTGATATGCTTTGGGGCATTTTGATGTTAGCGTTTTCATAATTTCTTTGAAAGTCGTATGTTGCTAGTAAGTAAAGTCATAAGAGTTTGTTCCTGTGTGAGTGATTGCGATTGAGCAAATAGGGCAGTTAAAGTTAATCCAATGTTGGGCACTATATTTGTCCTAAGGGGATGTCAAAAGTCACGTTTACCATTTACCAACATCAAAATATTCAAGAGAAGAGAATTTTAGTGGAAAGACTTCGAGGTTAATTGGTGGTTTAGACAGAGTAAGAAATTTAAGTCTTGTATAATTATAGTTATATCAAGTAAAATGAAGATGTACGTTCAGTGATGGTGCCTGAAAATATTTGCGGATGGGCTGCGTCAAAGTTATGATGTCATAATTCCAAGATTTATATCACTATCTTTTTGGATTTGTGGATAATATAGCATCTTGTTGTCCAGTACAGCTCTATGCAAAAGTGCCAAATTTTTTAAACACGCACCTACAAACTTAAAAAGCCCTGCAAATACAAAATATTACACACAAATTGTGTAAAGAATCGAATTATCCAAGATGTTAGCCCAGTTGTTGGTGATCTGATATCTTTTGTATCTACAAGACATCAGTGTTTCCATAGAAGATTCACTTGCCTCATCTTCTATATGTTGAAGTTGTCATCAACTTTATCTGTAAAATCAGCAACACCAGAGACACGTTTGGCATGAATCATTTACATAGCAAGATAATTAAATCTGCTTTAACCCAAAGAGTTTCTTAGCCACATCTTAATCCATGTTAGGGTATAGAACCATTGTTCTGCATAAGTGCCTCGGCTGTTTTCATTTATTCACTCCCTCACTTCAAACACATTGTTCATCATTGTGAAAATCTGGAGAAATACTACCTTAAGGTTGAACCGCTTGCTACTTTATGAAATGTGATGTTATCTAATAGATTTATTGTGTGGTATCAGTGGCTTTGATCCCAATGAAAAAATGTTTAGTGTATATCTATGCAATTCTTCCCTGTCAGTTTGAAAATAGAATCAACATTCATTTTGAATCTAGTGCCTTTGAAATTCTGAAGATGATTGGCATGCCGTGTATCTAATTGTCATATTTAAACAATGAGGCCCAGGAAAACACCCTGGTTACCTAATTTTCATCTCTCATCTTGTTCAGGGAGTGAGTTAGTGAGCAACTAGAGCATTTATAGGTTTTTATTATGTGTGTTAAGTATGGAAACATGACCTTGAGTGTTTATTTTTGTTGTTTTGATGAGTGTTAGGGTCTGGGAATTCAAGTGTTTAAGGCAACTGTATAAAGATTTAATGCCAAAAATGCTTGTTAAAGACCAATCAGGTATGCTGTTTTGCTGTTTGTGTACAAAGAGCCCACATAATATATTTAGATGTATTTATAGTGTAGTATTATAAGAGAACTCACACAAATTTGCTGGAGAAAGTAAATTGTATCTTTTAGCAAGGATTGAGATCCCCTTGTATTTTGTTGTATGGTGAAATCTTCTTTATTATCACTAGTATACAAATCAGATATACTATTGTTATTGTATTTCAGCTTTGGTTGTGAGGATAATACTGTCACAGTTGCCATAGGTGACAAGTTAAACATTGTTTGCCCAAACAAAGGTGTCAACTATGAGGGGCTGGAATCTGATCCAAAGTCTGATGAACTATATGAAACTGCGTACCTTCTGGACCCAAAAAGTGAGGACAAATATGATAAGTGTGATGCAAGAGGTGAGTAAGTCTTTGAATTTCCCGCCTTTAGATTGACTCTTTTTAATGGTGGGATTTCAGTGCCCTGGGGCTATATATCTAATACTGAAAGTATAAAGGGAGGAGCTCTAGGTCATTCTGAATTTTAAGATTGTTAATCGTATGGGGTGTAGGTTTTTATGGAAGTTTCTTCTCTAAAGGCATTGCAGAGGATCAACAAGGATATATTCTTTGGCCAAATATGCAAGACCTACAATCTCTTTCCTTTCTGAAAGCAGATAACCCAGTGATGATATGTATAGTGTCATCATCATCATAATCATCATCATCATGCAGTTTAGGGTCCGTGGTTCCCCTTTAGAGGGGGTTGGACCATCGTGTGGTGCCTTGTATCTGTCCACGCCATGCGTCCTTGTTGACAGGAATATCAGGGGATATGCCACAAGCTTGCAGGTCCTCTTTGATGTTGTCTTTCCAAGTTTTCCTGGGCCTTCCTTTCCAACTCTGCCTTCTACTGGTATCACCTGGCAGCACTTAATCCAACCCTTGCTTTGTTGGACGTGTCCAAAGTGTCCAGGTGAGGGATAGCCTGTTTGTCGTACAGGCAGGCTGTGTCCACCTCATCTGTGATCTTGACACTGCATATCCATCTGACCATGGCCCTAACATTGCTGAGCAGATGATTGTGTTCTGTTTGCCTCAGGGCCCAGCACTCACTTGAGTAAGTTAATACAGTGTAAACAGTGACAGCGCTCTGCAAGTAAGTATCGAGAGTAACTCCCTGAATTTACCCCAAGCCCATCTACATCTGGTTGTTATGCTTGCAAGACATCCTCCTCCTGCGCATACTGTGTCTCCCAGGTAGCAAAACTTGTCCACAGCCTCTAGCTGGTGATTATCAATCTCCATGTTTTGGAAAGCTGGACCATCAATTGGTCGTGATGTGCCTGTGCATCGCTTGCACCTGAAAGTGGTGTCTTCTCTTAGCCTCCCAGTGATGCCGTTGCATGTCTTATGAAATCGAATTCTCTTGAAAGGGCCTCCAGTACGATTATAAACAGCAGGGGACTCAACACTGATCCCTGATGTTCTCCCACTTTGACATCGATATAGTCACTGTTTTCATTTCCAACTCTAACTCTGCTCCTGGCTTCCTGGTACATAGTGTGAGTGTTTTAATCACTGACTCTAGCACATGATACAAGTCATTAATGCTAACATCGATATGACATTGGATATTTTTTTTCAGATGAATAAAATAGTTTTTAAGACATAATTCATGTCTTTGCTGGCACAATTTAAGTTACTGTAAGGGCCTACATGATTTAAAATGGCTCCGTAGCTGCCTAGTTTATGCTTTGGGGCAGTGTAGTTAAAGGAGTAACAGCTTGAGGCTGCTGATTTTGCTCATCTGCGTGGAAGGTGGAAGGAACTTACATCCCTTGATTCCCTTAATTATAATTCAATTAGTCAGTTATATAGTCAGAAATGAAGGTCTGGGCCTTTTTGACATGTAACATTTGGCAAATGACTTACAAAATATATCAGTCAGCCCTCTATTGATCATTATTATGATATGTACAGTTTAAAGTAAATACTTGCATAGGCAAGGCACAAAGAAATGCCCTTTTAACACTTTTTTATGTTGACCTTATGCATGTATCTATTTAAGATACAAGATTGTCATGGAAATGTTAGTGAAATACCCCTTTGATCTCCATTTTCTTTCAATCTTGTATACTTATTGTCAACCATCTGAATTGTAAATCAGTCACAAACAAGTTTCACTTCATAATGTAACTTTTCTTAGTCATCTACAAAGGAACTCCCAACAAGGCATCTTCTTATAATTGGAAGCAAATAACTTTCTCACTGCATAACAAAGTATGAAAAGCTACTGAGATTATAGTTTGTCTTTTTGTTTAGTTGTCAGTTGTGCTATACACATCTATATGACAGTTATTGTTCTTAGTCATTTGTACAAGAGATCTATATGGGTCAAGACTAAAATGGCACTAGTATTCTTTACACAAGTCTCTTCCTTTACTTTTTATTTGTCATTATGTGTCCACTCATATGTTGTGATTATTCACCCAAATATACAGGATGATACAAAATGTCAGGATTGACATTATTGCTGTAATTATTTTGACAGGATTGACAGGGAGCTGTAATTATTTTGGCTTGATTTCTAACATTTGTCATCGGTTTTAAGGCTGTGCACTTCTCTTAACAGGGACAAGGACAATGCCCATGTACAAGGGGCTTGTTATTGAAGCATAGAGGTGTTTAAGACTGGATGCCTTTCCTGACATCACCAATGGCCCTTCCAGGGTTTGAACCCTGACTCTCTTAAACTGAGGACAGGCAATTTATCCAGTAGACCACAGCAGCTAATAGTTTTGGTTTTCTGTACCATATCATAAAATTATACTGCCGATTTACTGTTTCACATTTTTACAGTTGTGCAATAAACTGGATATATAATACCAGTACTTTATTCAGAAATTAAAGTAAACACATGTGTATTTGCACATTTTCTGTCTTTTTGAATATAATTTAGGATCCAGAAAAATTCTTTTATGCAATGGGAATAACAAGGAGTTGGAATACAATCAACTGAGTTTTAAGGAGTTTTCTGGATCTTCCTCTGCTCTTTTGTTTGATGCAGGGAAAACATATTATATGATAGGTAAGAAGACAGCACTTGTATATTGATGTACTTTGGTAACTAATACAACCATTTCATACTTAGAAATACCTGTATTACTTAATGTCTCTTTATGTCTCTTAACCCTAGTTCACTATGACGACTGAATAAAGGTGCACACAAGGCACATTTTTACTTTCTAGTAGTAATGCTGTTACAATGTGGACAAACACCTCTTTTAACCTGCTTTGGTTTTTTTATTAGTTTATTATTTGACAAATGCTGTTTTGGTTTAAGATCCATATTTGTAAGAAGTATTGCAGGCATCGAAATAAATTGTGATTCACAATCCATGAACAGTTTTTGGAACATTGTGATTCAGTTCTCGTTTCGTAAGACCATTTTGTGAACTAAAATTAGAGCTGCAAATTCTTAAAAATTAGACTCGTTGCCCCATTTGAAAAAGGCACTAAACACCCACCACAGTTAAACTTCCCAGAACCATTTTGGGCCTTTTAAACATCGAAATTCTGAAAGCTTGCAGGGGGCACTCTCAACATCCCTGAACCCCAGCTGCTATTGCTTTCATTATCTACAAAAATAGTGAGTTGTTTTAAACTCTTATTTCGAATCCTGCATTGAAGAATAGTCTACACTATAGACATCAAAACTAAAAAGACATTTTTTTGATTTACTCTTTTTTCCCAGTGGTCTGCATATATGTAAGATTACAATTTCATGTACTTTCACTCAGCTTCTGAATCGTAGCAACAGTAAGAGGTGATAAAATGTGAACCAATTGTTACTCCCTCCCCTAATATTCCTTCACCTGGAAAGAAGAACCAGTTTTATACATGACACAAGGCAAGCACAGTTTGCTATGCTTGCTAAGTGTACATAGATGCCCTGGTGTAAGGAAATCACCACTGCAACATACTCCAAATTCAAGTCAAAGAGCTGAATCCAGATTAAGTAGTGTGAAAGTCACATAATGCTAGCAACTCAACTATGAATGGTGACAGATATTCAGGTAGACACACTAAGCTATCATGGAATACAGTCTCTCAACAAGAATGATTGTACCTCTCATACCAAAACTTTTCTGTGTGTGTGTTCCGTAGAACGTATCTGTAAGTTTATAGATTATCTCTATCTTGATGTTGTTGCTCCATGTTTTATTTCATATTCAAAGGTACCGCTTTTCGCAAGAGGCAAAATTTAAATAACACTGTTGGAGGAAGCTGCCAAAAGACTGACAGTGCTGGAGGATATCGCCTAAGAATGAAAATCAAAGTGTGCAGTCATGATGAAGTGAAAGTCCATAAAAACTGCACAAGGTGTACAACAGCATCCTGTTATTATAAAAGTATGAGCTTTTTGATAATTGATAATATGCATTATGATGATTATTGTGATGCGATGAAAAGGATCAATGATGATGATGATGATGATGATGATGATGATGATGAAGAAGAAGAAGAGGATGATGATGACAATGATGATGTCTTAATATATGCTAGTAAAGACAGTATGATGTCTTTGATCATTTTAAAGATTATAACTATAGATATCTTGTTATAAATATTAAATCCCAGTCTTGTTATAAGTATTAAATCCCGTCCTCAGGTTGTGGAATACATGCAATATAAGCTTTGTTTTACCCTTCCTGGGTATTCATTTTCTGGAAAATGTGACACGTCCTAGAACACTTTGTGTTTCTGCGTTCCCACACATTAGGGTCCGTTTTCTTCTCACTTCTCGCCGCTTTTGGACCATTTTTCATGTTAAGAACAGAATTCCAATTTTCCTACCTACTGGCATCGTATATAAATTCCAGACCCGTTGCCATTATGCAACATATGTGGGTGAGATGACTCATCAATTTCATAGCTATGCCTTGCCTATGATGTGGGAATCTCAGCAATTACTCGTTAACATGTTGTCACTCCAGCTTTCTGAAGTATTCATTCTCACTTTTCTAGCTTGTGCTTCTTTAGAGTTTTCCCTCTTAATCAAAGGAATCCTTTTCCTTTCCAAACAAAGGCTTTGTTCTCCACTTCTTCTCTCACTAATCCTAATATCTCCTTTGAGAGTGAGTTGTTTTTGTTTTGCACTGCTATTATCTATCGTGCTTAGAAATATACCGAGTGTTATTAGATCAATTTATCCTAAATAAACCCGTAAATTAATATATACCAAAGCCTGAGGATGATTTGTTATACGTAGAAAGCTTGTTTCATTTCTTTCTTTAGTTGTCTAAATATTTTGACATGTCGCACTTCCACTTGTTTTGGGGGGCTGTAATATTTTTAACAAGTTGTTAATTTTGCTTTACCCACATCCCTTTATCATTATCGTTGTGGTTCTTGTTCATTCTGTACTTGTTCTTGTTCTCGGTCTTGTTTTTTAGTCTTATCATTCTCGTTCTTCTTCTTGAAATCTGTTGTTTCTTTTTCAAACAGTAATTTTAGTCTGAATTTCTGGTTTGTGTTTTTTATAGGGAGTGAAAGTTCCTGGATATTATCGTGAATGTTAAATTTGTTTACTAAACCTTAACTAAAACTAAATTATATTTTCATGTTACAGGGCTCACATTTAGAACAGACATATGCAAGTATTTTATGCATGTAGATGCCATGTATATATTTATTGTGTGTGAACGTGAACATTTTATTAAATTCGAGGGTGTGAACATTTTATTAGATTCGAGGGTGTGAACATTTTATTAAATTCGTGGGTGTGAACATTTTATTAAATTCGAGGGTGTGAACATTTTATTAGATTCGAGGGTGTGAACATTTTATTAAATTCGAGGGTGTGAACATTTTATTAGATTCGAGGGTGTGAACATTTTATTAAATTCTCCATATAAATTGTTCCATCTTCTTTTAGCATGTAGCTGGGATCTTAGCATTAAAGAGGTAATCCAGGGCTTTTGGAGGGGATTTGGGGAATTTTCGGGCTCTCACCAATGAGAGTGTTGTTTGGAGGTGCAATTATCATTATTGAAGGGGCACCTACCCTTCCCTTCTGGTGGCTATCTGTTTGGTATTACCATTTTTCATTACCCCGTTCACACTACTGTCTGTTTTATTATTAGGTTGTACAAGATGTGGCCCTTGGGTGATGACAGGAACAACTTTGAAACCAGATCAATCTAATGAATGCTATAATAATTTTGAAAGAACTTGCTCAAATAACAAGACAGATGTTAAATATGTACAAACTAATAAAACAAGCATACCCTGTCCCACAGCCGCAAAGCCAACAACTGTAAAACACACAACTGTACCAGCAACAACTGACAGCGCGAGTAAGTGAAATTGTGTGGTATCACATAAATGCGTTAGATGTCGAAAATTGATAATATATTTTTCTTGTATTGCAGTGCAATCTTTTATGGAGTTCCCACTTCCCCAATGACCTGTCCTTCCCTTTCCCTCCCTTACATGTCAACAAGTCTTCGGAAATCTTTTCCCAAGATTTCACATCTCACAGTACAAATTCTCAGCATTATTGCTTATCATTTTAGAAAAGAATGTCAGAACATCAACTTTAATTTTAGCGTACATATTATTAGAGTTAGAGCTGGAACAGACGTATCGTTTGGATTGAAAGGATTTGGTTGTTAGTTTAATAGTTACAGTTCTATTTATGGGTAATTTAAGGTAGTCGCAAGACTTTCGAGTACTGGACCAATGAATTAGTTTCGAGTCAAGAGTCTGGAATAGGAAATTCATTGCCTTCTAAATTGTAATTGTAAACCGTACTAGCGTCAGTGGTCATTATGTGCCGCAGATTGTTATTTTTTGGAGCTGAATATTTCATGGTGCTTGACGTAAACGTTAAATTTTTCATTAGAATTAGCTTCGTTGATTTTTTTCATTTTTATACATAGTGCAAAACCCACCGAAAAGGAGGTCTATGAAAAATGAGGGTTTATGTTCAACTCGTTGTAATCATGTGATAGATCAAGTTGCCTTGGTAACGTAACTCGGATAAATGCGGAGAGTGAGTGTGACGCCACTATTTTGAAAATGTTTGAAACATGGAAAAAGTACTCAATTTTCTTGTTGCCGTATTAGTAAGAAAGTCAATGGCAATAATTGAGAGTGATGACCTTTCCCGCAACACCCAGATATCATCTTTCAAAATTTTACATCTCTCTACCGAGACCATGTCATTTGATGCATGACCCTGACGTAAAAATCCAAGGAATATTAACAGTTTTTAGCAGAGATTTTTAGATTCAAACGCCTCTAGTTTAAACACTACATGTCTGGTACTTTAGGAAACAGCCTATTCCAGGGTTGCCTTTAGATATCCAGAGCCAAATGGTACTATTTCGAAAAAGTTGTGACATCATCACTTTCCTTTCGCATTTGTTGCCATTTTAGAATTTACATTAGTCAAAGCATCACATAAATTCTAAATGATGTTATATTTCAGACTTACTGATGCACATGCCTTTTATTCTTGATTACTTAGCGAAAGGACCGCCACAAGCGGGCGGCAGAACGGATTGCAATGACTCGGTTCCGGATTATGTATGGTGGGTTGGAGGTATAGTACTGTTACTGTTTGGTTTCGCGGTAGGATGTGTTGTTACAGCCTGCATATATAGGCGATCAAGAGCAAGTAACTCCATGGGAGATGCTGTCAAATGTAAAGGTAAGCTCTATTCTTGTTGTCTTTGGTTACTGATATAGTGTTATTGCATTCAGTAGACTGTTGTGTTTTGTATAAACCAGTTATAGTACCATCTGACGGTTCAAAAGCGTTAAATATAAGCAAAGGATGGAAAACTATTCATTTTTACTTGCACCTCCAGCCATATACATCGATGTTAATCAAATCTTGTACAAAATGTTTTGAAGTAGCGGCGCGTGGAGAAGATAAGGATCAAATAGGTCCAAAGGACAAGGCTGACAAAAACGTGTCGCTCTTTGAAAAGTTCATGTTCTGATTTATGATGGGGGTATACTTTTTCATTGCATTGCTGCTCTTGGCATTATTTAAACTGGAAGATTCGATAGTCCTGCGTTTGTTAACCCTTTTATTGGTCTTTCCCTTCTCAGAGTATTCTCAGAGTTTCTTGTCATCTCTCGGCTCTAATGCATGACAGTGAGTGGGGGTGTCTCCCACAAAACGTGACATCAGTTACTTTTGTGCTGAATGAAATAGGTCTCGGCAAATTGTTTGAATGTTACAATATCATAGTAATATAGTTTTTTGTCATCTGAGGTTAAACGGGAGTGTATAAAGTTTAACTAAGATTTACAAGGCTACTCAATTACCTACTCAACTGGTTTAGCCGACTGACCCAGCGAACCCCGTTTCAGTTAAAATTACTGAGGGAAAGAGCGACGAACTGATTTGTGGAATTTGTTATTCGAAACGTGGAACGATTTATGTGGAACACTTATGAAAAATGAAGAAGCAGCGTTTATACTAGGCTATAGTGCTTTAATCGATGTATGTAACAAGGATGGAACTTGTTTCCTCTTTTAGTTACTGAAGGTTATGCTAACGAAGTGTATGAACAAGATACATTGGAGAGGAAGGGGAATCAAAAAGAGTTTTTGGTGAACATGGAAGTCGATGGTAAGACACGGGAACCAAACGGTCATGTTTTTCATGACCAGGATCTAAAACTGACAGAGAACGATAAAAACTTGAATGCATTACCTGCTAACGGTGGAAATGTGGACCAGAAATTATAGAGAAAATTTCTTCTATCTTTCGAGGAAGGACATCGATGGATGTATGGTCACACAATTTAAATTAGAATGGATACATTGTTATGTATTTTTATGTTTGAGTAATCACTTTCAAAGTGACGATCTTTGACGCTACTATGTAGAGCAACAATACAGATCCCAGCAGGTCACGCAAGGAGCTTTCTGAAAATGCGGGGACGTCAACGAGGTCCTCGTTTGAGAGGTAAAAGAGTATATATGAGGACAATGTTCGCCGTTTCCATCGGATTGTGCATTACAACACGCATCGTTGAAGTTTTTTCTCGTGAAAATGCATTATTATCGCCACATGTTTTAAGACGCGATCTTTACACATGGCCATGGCAATGCTTGTCAGCCCTATTTCAACCTTCTATTGACACGATGTTAACATCCTATCGATATGTAATTGGTATTCCCTCCTTGATTAAACACCTTGTGATCGTTAGACCACCAATCGGAGTACAATTATCACGTGATCAAAAGCTGAAGTATTCGAGCCCGTGTTCATAATTTTCAGTGTCACGTCACCAAAGAAGGATATAAGCTCAAGTCACCGACTATTTGCACCAACTCGGTTTACATAAACACTCTCAAGTCTGGCATAGGTAAACGACTGTGTTAAAAGATTCAGATTTAGATTTATGTTGATGATCGATCAATGCTCTAGGTATAATTCCCTTGTTTTACCAGGAGATATAGATGTAGTATGTGCTCTTGTATAGGCTTTGATGCCTAAGATAGGATTGTCAGCAGCAGGTATCTGTTTTAACTAGCTTTACACCGTATTTTGATTTGTAGGGAAATGTAGTGTAGGGAGCAAATAAGGCCGGAAAGTACACTCGACCTTTTAAGTATTTTAACATTATGCTCAAGAGAATGCTTTTGTAAATCATTAATAGTTTCTGATGGAAGTCCAGTTCCTCGTTCCAATTAAGTAAGGAGAAACTAGGGGGCAATAATTTTAGCTTTGCTGTAAAATATCGTAAAGTTCGAGTAAACCAAGAGGGGAACTGAACAACACTGCATCCAATAGCAGACCGAAATGCAGTTAGTTGCATCACCACACTGATGAATCAATCAGATAACGTAGTAAATATCCCAGGACATAAGAAATAATAAAGTTTTGCAATATTTCAATTGTATCTTAACGTAACAGTTGCATAATGCTATTATGAAGTAGCATTTACTCCAAGAGAATTGGAGGTTGTGGTAGTAATTTTGGCTGTTTATTTGAGTACTGTACGACTTCGTAGTAATGGTTGACCAAGTTTGACAATGGAAAGGTAACCTTGGAATCGTTATTTTTTTTACGGAGCACGGTAAGTAGTAGGAGGAAATGCTAGTTGAACTGTAAATGGGATATAAATGTAGCTTGTAACTAATATTTTCTATGATGAAATGGCTTGCTTTTAAATTTTCAGAGATTGTTGTAGCTTTTAATCAGTACAAATGGAATATTTGAAAGGGGTTGTAGTTGTAAATAGTTTCGTATTCCCCAGCTCCAAACATTCAGTGCTTCGCTTGAGTAATTTTTACGTACATATAAGCCTTAACGTCGATTCGATGGACGGGTAGGTGCGACCACCCATGTTTTAGAGGTATTTGAACGTTGGTTTTGAGGCTAGCCAACTAGAGTGTGCATGTCATTAATATATAGGATTGAGTTTTTTGAGTTGTTAGGGTTTTATACAGTCAGCTTACGATCGTGCCCATAAAAGAAACTTTGAATGGCTCGAGATAGATATTTTGATGATCGGAATGGCTCTCATTGCTTGCGCGATACACGGATCCCTACCCAGTGGTACGTGATTGGTACAGTGATAGGTTATAAGATGTATATTATATGAATCTTCTGAGGTGAGATTTATCTCCGGTAACAAGATGTCGTCTCCTTAGTATTATAAAATATCGACTGTATGTTAACTCAGGTTCTAAAAATTTCCTTGGTGTGCCTAACTGGTATTGAAAGTTTTTCTTGTCCATAAAATGGCAATTTGTTTTAACTTGATAATGGAAGCAAATACATCTCTGCTGTGTAGAGGTGCATTACTGACTACAAAAGCTACTTAAAAGATTCTTATCATGAATAGCCAAGCGATTTTTATTCTTTTGCCTTCTCCTTATGCTAATAGGCACCACAGTCCCTCGTAAGGATTGAGGAGGTATTACTCAAAGAATTTGTATTTGTTGACACTACTTTATGCACTCGGATGCTGAGCTTTAAATCAACAAACATTGTTGCTGTTACCCTCGCCCTATTCTATTCACATCAGGTAAAAATGGTCTTACCTCTTGTCGCCCCCCCCCCCCCCCCCCCCCCCCGCATCTGGTCTTTGCTTTTCCCCACCTCTTCTCCCCCGTGTTTGTCGATTTTTTTTGGAGGTCTTTATTTCACCACACATCA
>JAAAKL020003243.1:0-23670 GCA_010016065.2 Carybdea cf. marsupialis auct. non (Linnaeus, 1758)
AAAAAGAATTTGTCTTTTCATTGGGCCTTTTCGGCTAACCATATTTTTGCCATGGACTCTGATTGGTCAAAACAACAGCAATCTGGCAATCAGACATCTGATTGGCTACTTTCAAAACACAGTTTGGTATATGTTTTACTGATTTCTTCCTATCTCAATTCTGACGATTTTGTACTCTGAGGAGTGTCAGACGAAAAAGGCTTTTCTGTACAAAAATGTTTTCGCTACTTCGTGCAGTTTTATTGTTTTGTACCACCAACAAACTATTTGAAGACTCAGTTGAGTATATCAAGTAGGCTGGCTATTGTGTCTTAGTCTATATATGAATTTCTGATACATATTAATTTTTTGCTGTCTTATTTTTTGTTTCTCGTAGACTCAAGTTCGTACATCCTATAGCATGAGTCGCCCGTACCATATTGTGTCAGGACTTTTCGACCGATTTGCTCTTACAAGTCACAAACACCTTGGGTGCATCCATTGGAAGACTGGTGTTATTATGCACACAAAGACATACACGGTGCACTGCTGGATCCAGGAAGGACGAAGCCTCAGTATCTTCGTCTGTGGTCGCTGTGATCCCAATGGTTTGCGGGAGTTGTGGATTGAGTTACTAGGATTACACGAGGCAAGTTCACTTATACTCTCTTTTCTAGCAACTTATATTTGTACTTACACAACTTAATTTGCGGCAGTGTAATGTGTTGAAAGATACGCTAGAGGTCCGTAACTAACACTTGAAATGTCGGAAGACAGGAAACCGGTAGTGTTATAGAACTGAAACAAGGATCACCTTAGTACTCGCCTAGTAATTCATCTCCACTACACTCATTTCATATATATATATAAAGCTTAAAAAATGCCTAGAGGCTTGTTGCAAGACTTTCGGTTAAAAAACCTTCTTCATGTGTACACATGTGTGTTTATATAATTTTAATGTCATTTTAAGGCAGTTTTAAGGCAGTTATAGTCTTATATATATAATTCATATATATATATGTGGGTGTGGGAGATCCTGAGTTCGATCCCCGCCAGCACTGTATGCACTCTTTTTATTTAGTTCTACACTATGTATTTCATGATTGCAAGTGTGTCTGCCTGGGAACTTATATATGATAACGGCACTGGTAAAGCTAGTAGTGAAACCAAACAATTAGGCTGCTGGTGATGGTGAGAATTCGGGATTGATTTCCCGGCATGTCGACAATTTTCTGCACTATTTAGTGCTTTGGTAAATTCTTCGTTTTCAGTGTGCAAGATCCTCAGTTCGATCCCTGCCAGCGCCGTATGCATTTCATGTTTGTTACGTTCTTTACTATATATATATACTCAAAAAGCCAGCATCCTCCTATGCGTATGAATGTTATATAATACTCATTAAAGTACACAATATCTTCGACCTTTCGATGATATATATATAAATATATATATATAGAAGCAGAAGCAAACTGCCGTGGTTTTTACTGTTTTTATATATTCTTGTAGCCATGTTTTTTATCTGTCTGAGTTTTATTATGTATGTATTTATATGTGTATATATATGTATATATTTATGTATAAATCGACTCTGGGAAGACCATAACGAGAACTTAGACAGTTGTAAGATGGACATCGTTCGCTATCAAATATAGAAGATACATCACCTAACAAATATCTTGAGGAACAATGTTTACAAGTTTTAGTTTGTATTTATCCTTGGATAAACTTATCATCAATAAATCGAAGTATTGTTGTCAAAGACGTTCCTTTGTTTAAAAAATAGGGTTTACTTTTGTCTTCGTTCACAACTTTAGGTTGCATTACTAACACTAGACTGGCGAAGGTTTTAGAAAGGGTAGGACTTACACTCGCTATCGAGTGAGATTTGGAAATCTCTATCGACCTTCGTTAGCTCCCTAATGATTTTAGTTACACCTCCGTTACCTTATAAACAAAGTACATGATGCCTTTTTTAAACTGTTCTTTAAGCTATTCTACTCAGTTTTGTCTGTCTTACCTTATACCCACCAGACATTCTATTGAATTTCAGAAGAGCATGGTCATCAAATAGTTTGATACTGGAATGATTTGATGGTAAATCATAATCAAGTTAGTACCTTTTGTGACCATAGCAACCTACGAAGAGGTACTAAGTTTGTCAACTCCAATGTCAATTGATCATCATTGATCAAATTTGGCAAAGCTGTTTTGAAAGTGTTCGCCGCTCAAGACCAAAGATATGCACGCTCTATCGAGGAAAGTTCACTTAAGAGAGTTACGAAACTTAAAAGGCACATTTTGAAAAGCGTTGCAATGGAAACATATGAAATGGCTTTATATAACGTTGCTTTAATGGCACTAAAAGGAAACCCAACCTCCATCTTCTTCATTTTCTAGACATAGTTTGTCATTCTCAATCTCTTTCTTGCCTCAAGTACTCGCTCAATAATGATACTTTAAGTTGTATTCACTTTATATTCCTGCCTTCATGAGTACCTTTATATGTTTTCAATTTCTCAAATTATTATCATCTCTTGTAAAGTGTTTTTCTTCTCCTTTTCTTTCTCCTGTTACCTCCTTGTCCATTTCCTGTTACGTCTTCTTCTTCTTAATTACATCACAATGGTACAGTCGCTCCCTGGTCAGTGAATAGTTGTTACTCCCAAACGGGAATTTATCAAGAGAGATAACGGCAGCTTTTTGACAAGTTTTTTGTGGGAACTTCCTAATGATTCATAAATTCAACGAGGTTGCATTTACTTGGAGTCAAATATAAATGCGAGTTATAGAGGCAACGATAAGACTGAACTCTCAGGTGACAGGTGACCACTAAACTGAAGAATAAGCTTAGAAATTTTGGGCAGAGTTATTTGCTATTAAAGAGAATTCTTGGAAGCGAGCTGTCTGTGGAAGCCAAACCAAACAATCAGTGACCCTTCTACTGCGAGCATACGTTTGGAAAGAAAATTGCAACAACATTCTTATTTTTTCATTTCTCAGCAAAAGATGGAGTTAATTGCTAAATAACAACAAATCTACACTTATTTAACTTTGTAACAACTCCTTGAATTGTACAATTCCGATATAGAAAAGAAAAGGCATTGACTATTTTAAAAAATAATTATCGTCATATTTTTATATAGGCTGACTACAACAGAAAAAGTTTGCAAAGTTAATCTTGCCGTGGCCTTTGAAAGCACTTGTCTGTCGGGATGACTTGCGTTGGTCAGTTATTCTTTTTATCGTGACAGCACTACATTTGGAGAGTAAACATATACATAAAACTTTAAAAAAACCATTTCTATAAAAATTGACCCACTAAGGAATCAACTGAAAGAAAGAAGACAATCCAAAAGAAATCGCCTTTCAGCTAATCTCTGTCGGAATCTAAGAAAGCAACTGGTGCTTGAAGATTACACGATCAGAGCAAATAAAAAATGTCTTTTCGCTTAACTGTGGTTTTGGTGGCTGAATACGAACCAGGAAAATTGGGGTTTTGTTTTGGTGTAAACCATTTTCTGCTTTCCATTTACGAGAGTTTTAATTTTAAAGAGTTCACCATCGTTCTATGACTTCATTATTGAAGGCAACGGGGACTTTCTTACATTTTGTATTCAAATTCCGTGTCAATATACATAAACTATTGATGGTAGATATTTGTCACGTCTTGAGTCGTGGTCCTTTTTCGGAGTTACGTTTCGAGAGATACTGCTCCTACCTTCAGGCTGTTGGACTTTGGACTGTTTGCTGACTTATGTTGTTCGATTGCGGACTCCCGAGGAAGTAGGGATTGAAAATGTTGGATAAGTGTTTCCTGTGTTTTCCCCGATAGTGCTGGTAGCCATATGTGTGATAGGTTGTAGGATATGTTATTGATGTGGTTTTGGTGTTCCAGGGAATTGATTATTCTTTTAATCGGCTTGTTTTATTGATTTCTCTGGCCAATATCTTGCTATTTCCTCAGTCAAAGGCATGGTCATTTTCCGAGTAGTGTTTCGCAATCTCGTGGCTCTTATAAACAAGCTAATACCAACAAGTGCTCTTGATATCTTTGTTACAGTGCTCGTTTTAAAGGTAGATCGTAATAGTAATAAGAAGTAGGGAGAAGGAAAATGAAGTTGTTACAGTCACCTTTGGTTTCTCGTCCCATCCTATGACACGAATCAAACTACAAGCTCTTGTGTTTGAAGACATTTTTGGCAGTCTGATGAAAGTCACAGTATATAACGACAAAGCTAAGATAAATGCCGTAATATGTTTTCTTTACTACCACGTCCTATCAGCAAATTTACAGATACATATATATCACTCCTGGATACCACAAGGACATTTCTAAGAAAGAACTCCTGCAAACAAGTCCCTTAAGTTCTAAAGGATCCGTACTATTTCAAAGAGACGATAAAATACAAGGTGTATCAGGTTTTTGGTATATAAGGTGTCCTAGTTTCGTACGATAGTAAAGTAAATTTATTACCTTCCTTCTCAGCGTTGATAGAGATGCACTTGAATTAGTGATAACAAGTTCATTACAGTCACCACAGACTTCTTATTCTATCATTTCGTCTTGTTAATTGCAATATGACAATCTCCAGTGAAAGATGTGTGTATCACAATCCTATAATAATCCATTAGATAAAAACTTTTCATATAGAATTTTCTGATTCGAATAAAACAATTACATAGATCAGCCTACGCTTTCTGTACTAAACTTGCAGCTCCGGCAATTTTATGAGGATACCACTAGTTGTTCCGAGAAATAATTCATGTTTTATACACCATCTCATACGGAAGACCGTGTACTGTTAAAAATCAGCTAACTATGGAGGATTCCAATGTTTACGTCGAAAAATTGGAATTCAATTGCAAATCTGTAAATTGCTGCAAGGAGAAGGAGTAATTTCATATAGGTACTAAATCTTGACCAAAGGTAACGAGATTGCACGATGAAAATATACTTTCGTGGAATCACTTTCACATTTATTGTAACAAAGCCGTATAAATTACGTTATTACTATATAATAATTTTAATTTAAGGGTCCACATACTGTATATAATGATGTTTGTTAATGGGATGAAGCAGTCAGGATAGACATGACAGTGTCGGATCCGGAATCGTGAGAAAAACAGCAGATAAGAGTGAAAGCGCCACAGATGAGGCGCCTTAGTGTTTTCCATTCCATAGATACATCGCTTATATGATTTATCCTTTCACCAGAAACTTTAATCACAGCTCTTTTTTGTCAGCACATTGATAAACTTCTAGGTTTGAAAATGGATGACTACGCAAGAAATAGGGGATGGTAAGCCCCTTAAGATCCCTTATTGGCCCACTCCTCCAAGTGACAAAACCAATAATTGATTAACTGTTTAATAATCTAATTTACCCAAAATCTAATAACGTTCCTGTTATTGTTAGGGCCCCTGAAAATATCAATCTAAACACGTCAAATTTTTGTAGTGATAAAAATTAGAGCTTAAGTCTAATGGCGTTCTTCGTGAATACCTCTATTAGAAAACACAACCTTTCTACAGATTCGCGCAGGTATCTAGAAATTTTGTCTTAAGAGAGGTGTCTTTGTTAAGAAAGAACTAGAAAGATATGCATGTTACTCACTGATCTCTAAAAAAGATTGAATCGAGCTTCCAATTGGTTCCAGCAGCGAAATAGGGTAGTCACGAGTACTGGCCCACATCAGTTAAAATAGCGCAGGAAGGCCCGCCATGTAACATTGTTTATAATCTTTGTGTAATGGGGACTGAAACGGCGGCCAGCGAATAACCTCACTTTGAGACGAAAGATGCTCCATCCAGTGTTTTTTAGAGATGTTACTTTCTTGATATATCTGAAAATATTGTTGTTATGTGCGCATTTCAATAGATTTCCCCATATTGATCAGAAGGTTCTTACAATGTCCAAGATTTAAGCATGCGCAACAGAGTTGTGTTGGTTGCAAAAGATCTTATGTCTTCCACTTAAGCAAAATGGGATTTGCAACGGTCAAGAGTCGAGTGTGAATTTGAAGCCACTAGCATGGTTAGGAATTCGTACCAACTGGAATCTGCTGTTGTCACTCTGGTGAGCGGACAGCGTTTTATACAGTATCTTGACATGTAAAAATCAGTCGCAAGCTGCATAAGATAACAATCTTGATTACAAGCCGTTTCCTTTAGCACAATTTGAGATACGTCAGATAAAGGAGAAGAAGCAGGTGCAGAAATTGATATACGGTTTCTGATGAAGAAATTGATAAGGCAGGGATAAACAAATGATCTTGTCTAATTGCTACTAAGTTATTGTCTTGTAATCAACGACGGTGCCGTTATTACCCTTCCGTCTCCTACATTTTGCAATTAGATTAGACAAAAGTACACTCCCTTGGTTAGCAGCTGTAAAATTTCTCATTTCTAGAAGAGACTAATGAGTCTATGTTTACAATGGGATTGCTACAGGTTGCTCTCCCATGTCAAACAACATCAGTTAATAACGCACATATTGTTACTTCTTTCCCATTGGCTTTACAAACAATTGCATGTAGACGAAAAAGTCATGGACGGAGCTGCTGAAAGTAGCCAACAGCTTACCTCTGTTTGGTAACGTTCAAAATGCTTTCTTATTCCATTCCGAATTTTCCCATGCATTCTTGTTACCATGGGGACCAATCGTGTTGAAAATCCTATTATGACAAAAATCTAGGTCAAATTAACTGTCTGTTTTTACTTGACCCTTAAATTAGTTTAACTGCTCTTTTGCTTCTAGTCGTACTGCTTTGCCTAGGGGTCAACGCTTCGATGCTAACAACGCAAATATCAACTCAGCTGTGAGATTCACTTTCATATTTTGCTTTTGCTTCTTAAGGCTGATAAACACTTTCGATGAAGGCCTCTCTTGTTATGTGCTTGTGATAAAAATCGATACACGATGCAACACGCTATTCCTGCTTGCTATCTTAAACGAAGGCCGGACTATATACTACGTCCATTCTTAACCTGTCAAGGCAGGCGTCTATAAAATTTTGCGTAGTCTTGCTTGCATAATTCAAAAGAGGATCTGAGGTCAAACGTTTAATTTCTGTTTTCACCTTTTCTAGAGCCATAGATAAAGATGTCTTACAGCACTTCTCAAAAATGAATGTACAGATGCTAATTCTCTCAAAGGGAGTTGAATGGATACTGTTGAACTTAATAAGTACAAAAAATAGACTGCTAATATATTTATGAAGAGTGATTGTTGTTTCAAAGATCAGAGTAAACGACTATCAAGGTGGATTTGACTACCAATAACCTTCGATCTAGACCCTTTGACAGACATAAATCGTTAACAAACAATTTCAATGAATTGACACAGAGAAAATGAACAATGTCATCTCTGACATTCTCAATTGTTACCTTTCAGAGCAATGAATATCCTTCCGAAAGGAGAAATCATAAGCAATCGCACTGAAAATATTGACATTGGGTTTACTTTAAGGCGATAAATACGGAGCGATGGTATTCCGCTTAAGTAGATACCACAGCAAAGAGTGCAGTTTATGACAGAGAGAGACTTTAGGACAGTCAGATCAGGTAATGTTGTATACAGTAGATGAGAATTTAGGAATTGTGAAAGAAGCTTCGCTTTACTTTCAAGTGCCTTGTTATTGTTCATTGTCAGCAGACATCTTGAGATGACATCTCGTTTCTGTCTTGATAGATTCTGCTCTACTAATCATTGTTAGGATTCTATTATTTCTTAGGAAGACAGTGTCATTCCTTAAGAGAATTAAAGCTTTACTTCTTTCCTTGCCAGTTTCATACAAGAAGTCAACTTATTAGCCTTGATAAGCCTCTTAATTTGTGCCTGGAAAATACGTTCGATGCCGTGAACCAACTAGTTGCTTGATACAGACATCTATCTTCAATCGTGTTGCTATTGTCAGGTTAATAAAACCCAAGGACTAAGCGGCTAATAAGGTACAAGAAAATAAGATATATAAACTCAAGTGTGGTAAGGAGAAGGAACAAAAAAAAAAGATCCCTACGACTATCGTTAGGTTAACATGAAACTCCACGTTGCAGGGGCAGACCTTGCTACGTTTCCATATGCGTGATGTGACTGAACGTGATGGAGTATTTTGACAACTGTATATGTGTTAACTTTTTTCTCAGTTTTAGTCTAATTTTTCCCGCAGTGCGCTTTTAGAACCAAACTTGCTCTTCGATATTTTATTGTGATTTTTCGACATTTTTAAAAGGACGACAATTTATTTAAAATGCTATTGACTTGAAGGTTTTGCTCTTTCTCATCCCCTCTTTTTTTCTCTTTATGGTATCTATTCCTCAAACGTTTATCTATTTTCAATAAAAACATTTGCTACAACTCAGGGGTTTGCCCTATTTTTCATCCGTAACTATTTATATATTTGTGGATGCTATTTTCTCCTCTGCTGAAATGACTATGCAGCAGTACTCTATCAGCTACCAAAGTTGATGTTTCATTACTTTTGAAAAGAATTTGTCAATCGCAATATATATCATGTAGATGATAGTTCAAACAACTACACTTTCTTGGGGAGCGATAGTTAACAACAATTTTGATCTTAGAATTAGATTTGTATGTGTACACTATTGTTTTACGAAATCGAGTCAGATACCGGCCTTTATCCCAATATTTTCATCCGTTTTCTCGTGTGTTGCAAAACATGATACCCAAAGACGGCAGCTGATCTCTGGAAGACAACAGGTCACTTCTCTGCATGAATTATGTGCTCTGCATGAAGTATATGTTCACAAAACTCATGTTACACTTTGTGGCTGTAATGGATTTGTAATATAATAATTGTTCTACCATAATTGTGCTTTTATGTACGTATGTTGTAAGCTCTTTTGAGAGGAGTGGGATAGTGGAACTAATTTTGTATTGCACTCCCTTTCACCACATTAGGATATCGTTCTAGATTTATTTTATAATTTTATAATTTTTTCATAGCTTCTGGTTAATAGCAATGTCATGCCGTGTATCATACATGCATGTAAGCATCATTGCATTAAAAAAACCTGACCAACTAAAGAGATTCTTATATGAGCTATTAACGAATATTTGCTTAATATGGCTATATATTATTGATGCATTGCTTTGGGGCTTTTATTTCTGTTAGAGCTTTTCGTCCGACACTGGTCACGGCAACTCGTAATCTTCTATATAACAGTGTCAAGGAGATTCTAGTTGAAGATGCCAATAACTTAATTTAAACATTTGATGCCTATTTCAATTGTTATGTACTAGCACAACTTACATTTCTTTTTTTTCGACTTTACAGTTTTCTTTCGGACAGCTTTAATTTAAACAGTTCTGAAGGTTTTCATCTTCAACATTTTCATCAGAAGGGAATATAATTATATAATACGTGTCCGTGGATAATAGCTTGGAAATAACATTCCGTAAAATTCCAAGTGTAAACTCTAGGACGACAATAGATATTACTATTAGTGTCAAGTTTCAAAATAATGTAGTCACGAGGGTGTAAAGTCAGACAAAAATATCGGTTGCCAATGGACAGATTTTGTTAACAATAATTCCGATAGACATGAGGAGACAACTTTTTATATCAAATGAACTCAGACAGTGTGACGTCATATTGACTTTTTAACTTCCCGTTTTGGTTCTATGCAGTGTAAAATAGCAGGTGTATTAAACGAATCACAATCCTTTGTATTTAAAGCGATCAAATTTATAAATAATTGCTCCCTGAATTCAAAGACAAGTTCATAATATCTATATATTTCCTCTCTTTAAATACGTCAGCTACCAAGTGATAACCTCCGCCAGCGACAAAAAATTGAACGGTGATAAACGGAAGCAAAATATTTTGAGTGAAAGAGGTAACTGCAAATAGACTCACGTTTCCTTTATACAAGGCCACCGTTACCCAATCTCCGGAGAGCCTGATGTCCAACCTTCAAGTTGTCGAAATGAAAGTTCATAAAGCTTTACAATTGCCTAGTCACTAAGGTATATGGCCTTAAAATGTATAAACCTACAAAGAATTTCTCACGATTAGCATTAAATCGTATATAACATATATGAATCATCGACTACACAAATTTTTGAAAGGATATAGCTATATTCCCCCATAGAAGGCATTGTAGGAATAACAGTATAGGGCCCCAGCCGATAGAACCAAGTTGTCTTTCAGTCGGATAAAAGGGACACTATGAATTATGGACTTGCTTCTTCAAAGTAACCTCAACAGTTACAACAAGTTACATGTAGGCATTTGGATACAATAAATGTGCTGCTAAATACCCACTACTCTTCCACACTAGAGATTTGCTAAGAAATATTAAAATAGATACAAATAAGGGAAAAGGCTTTTTAGACGGATGTAATTACTTAGTTGCTATAAAGATCAGTGTAATCAAGATGGCTTACAAAATTTCGTCATTTGAGGCAGTATCATACCGTCAATGAATCACTGTCACCATCGTGTTGCATATTTGTGCTTCCGTTTCTCTGACTGGGATACAATGAAGAAATGACTAAGCAACACGCCGGACTTGTTGCTTGCCTCAATGCCATCCTATTTTTGTATCCTTTATCTTGATCTGTTGAACGCATTTCATATATAACCTCTCGAACTTTATTTGAGGGTATGATATTAAAGGCTTAGTTCTTGTAATGTCATGTTGCATTTTGAGGGTGTATGTTTCCAGGGGTTTTTCCTCTGTGTTTAAAGGTATACCGGTTTAGAAAATAGCTCTAGTACGATGATGATAATCGTGGATAATAACAGTGTTTAAATTTAACCTGGATTTATTGGTTGGTTTGCAAAAACTGGCAGTTCGGCATTTAGTCTTGATTTTGTACAGGTGGAAAGTTACTCGTGAAGAAGATCTAACAACACACAAGTATGATAGATGTGTGTTGTTTCTTAATGCAGTCAAGTTGACTCGTACAGTGATGCATTTTCTTTAAAGAAGGCTCCAAGCCTATATTTGACAGAATTCTAATGGTTAGGAATCGTGTTTTTTCTTACCGAAGTCGAGGATTTGCTAGAGAGCAACAGAGGTATTTGAATGATCATTTAAATACTACCAATAGATTACAGGTGGTTTACAAATTGTTACTTTGTAGTTTTCTCACGGATTACCAATAGATCAACAATAGCTTAACGACAGAGTTCGTGCAAATAAGAGCACTTTCTCATATGGATGTATAAATAGTTGCTTTTGTTACGCTGCTACGATTCTGTTCTGTTTTCTTGGGGCGTAGAAATGTAGCTCTCCATTTAAGTAAGAGCACATAAATCTCAATAACTTCGGAATCAGAAAACCACAAGTGCAATCATATTGTTTAGAGAGCAGCCTGCACGTCTTTTAAAAAGTGAGCAGTCAGCGAAAAGCCTCACCAGTAGACATCAAAGTATTTTCTGAGCTTAAACTATATATGGTTGTACTTTTCTTGCTTTTCCTATGCAAAATGCGTATTCAATGTCATGTTCCTCTCCGTATTTAGGTCATATATCCAATGCATGCGTGCAGTGTTTTTTGTCATTGATAAGAATTAATGAGCAACCTTTCAAAAGGGTTTGGAAACGTTCCATGTCATATAGCATGAATACCTTGAATTCCTCTTACTTCTCTTTAAATAAAAATAGTGGAGCTTTAAGGGTTTAACGACCAGAAAAATTATGATCACAATAAATGTCGTACTGAGGGGTATGCTCCTAAACGGTATTATCAGTACAGTTTAATTGACCTGATTTGAAAAACGTATAGCTTTTGGGATGACTGAATGTTATAATTGTAAGGAAATTGCTAGTATTCATCATCAGCAAAATGCTCAAATATTTTTGTAGCAGGACACGTACAAAACCTTATCGGCGTTCCTCCCCTGCCCTCAATTTCAAAAGTTTCTTTATTTGCCACTTGACACGAGGACGGACTTGCCGTTAGCCAAGAACGAGGCATAACGAGCATGAACATGTATAATGAAGTAGAAGTTTCGACTAATTTTTATATGTATCTTTTAGTTTCTCCTGATCTTTTCAAAAAATTTAATCTTATCTTTGGATTTATGAAACCAGTGTCTATTGATTAACAAGTCGTGGGATAGTGCTTCATGTTGTGTTTGTATGATTATTGCTTGACCGTTTTAGCTGAGATGTCTCATAATAGTTTGTAATGGAGAAAAAATAACTCTTGGCATTTGAGTTTAGTAGGTAAGATTCGTAAACATAAAGTGAATATCACCAAAATTGGAATGTGGTATTTTACAGCCAGGAGGGACACGTTCTCATTTTTCTCACTCAAGAGTTTGCAGAGGAGTGAAAGGATTTACAGAAAACATGTTTGTTTCTCAGTTCACATTGGTAAGCAATTTACGTTGGTCTCGTTTCCACGTCATTTCTTGGGCAAACTGTCGAATTTTCAGATCCTTTGGCAGGTATTGGCAATTCTCTGTTTAAACACAAATTTACCTTAAACAGTACGCTCATTTGAAGTTATACGCAAACATTATTCCATTCTCCTGATGTCGGCGTGACATATAGACGAACTGACACCAAGTTACACACCGTTTTGAGTTTATGCGGACAACAAATGTTTTACTTCGTTGTTAGTGATATGCAATGGTTTTGAAAGAGATATCATTATCACCGAAGGTGTATATTTGACTAATAGTTTTGAAATGGTATTAATAATCAGGCCTGAGTAATCAATCATAGTTAAATAAGTAAACTATTTCATTAGATGTACGCATGTAAGCTCATAAAACAATCAAATGCTTATATACTTTACAGTGACGACGAGCAGGGAGCACGTTGCTCTCATAAAGAACTGCTGCCTCTTCTACTTCGAATCCCATAATGGCTGTTACCAATTTGCTTGCCACGCTGCTTCTCTGTACAGTTACGTGTCGTGCATTCCCTACAAGAGATGAACTCCGTGAGATCACAGAAGACGATGGTAAGAACAGAGTCTTTTTATTATTAGCCTCTTAGTGTTTC
The DNA here is from genome assembly GCA_010016065.2 of Carybdea cf. marsupialis auct. non (Linnaeus, 1758). Taxonomy (NCBI): domain Eukaryota; kingdom Metazoa; phylum Cnidaria; class Cubozoa; order Carybdeida; family Carybdeidae; genus Carybdea; species Carybdea cf. marsupialis auct. non (Linnaeus, 1758). The sequence continues at coordinate 12,963 of JAAAKL020003243.1, forward strand.
ATTATGATGCTTTTACATGAATCAATGCCATAACAACTTTGAAACTCAGCCTAAGGGTACTGCAATGCCCTTAAATGCCTCGGGTAATCATCGTCATCATTATTACTGTCATGATCATTACTGTCACCACTCTCCTTGCATAGCTACTAACTCTTGCATCCCTTTATGTCTTCGGAGAGGCTTTAACAACTTTGCTCTAGCTTTTTCTATGTAACTTGAGCAATTATTCTCAAATCTTTGAGCTATTTCGCAATGAAAGCATTTTCTCCGTCCTGTCCGTTTTACCATATCTTTGAGGAAGGAATACTACACTGAAACAATTTTATTTGTCTACCAGTTTTCATTATGGTGCTATGGTCTTAAAATTAAAATGTGTTCTGGGGTTTTTACTCCCCTTGGTATGTCTGGACAAGAAGTAAAACATGCTTTACTTAGGTACATTGTGTTAGCAAGCGAGCGAGCAATCGAAGAATATACAGTTTATGCTGCATCGGCAGATAATATTCGCAAGAATTTTGTTGTACCGAAGATATATTTTAAGATATTTTTATTTCCCTGTCCTATTATTTTTTGTTGCCAAGAAAAGGTAGGACGTTCTACAGGCCAAGCATATGAACAACAAAAATATTCTCATGACCCAAACTAACAGCTGGTTACATGTTAGACCTTTATTGTAGACCTAAATAAGCTATTATAAAATGTTGCTTCTGCTCGCATCTTAGCCTGGCCTAAATCGTCACACATTGACGGTGTAATAACGCTTCACCAAATTTGCCGTACAACCACGACACTACAAAAATGAAGGTGTAGAAACTTGAATGATACTATCGCCGTGTGATTCGTCTCCTTATGACTTGTCTTTTCATTTTAAAATGCACAGAATGCATTAAGACTTAAGATAAGTTGAAGACTGGTTTTTCTGGCTATTTCAGAGCATATAGTATTTATATATACAAGGGCACCAATCGCTTTCCATTCTTCTCTCGTCAAAGGCGTACGGGCCAGTTTTTTCATTGAGGGGAGCTGACTCGTTACTTTAGAAAGCTTGATTTACCCAAAACTAAGAAACTGACATTTACACGAATAGGTGTCTGACTACCGATTTCTATTTTGATTAATTTTGCAAAAAGAGTCCAAAGACTATTTTTTACCAAACATAACGAATTTTGGTAAAACTCAACTTGTAGTACCACAACAGTTAAGATACAAAAAGCTTGACATACAGAAATGAAGCGCATTGCGATGAATTGCGATTCCCAGAAAAAAATTGTGAATCTTGCATCCCCCCAACTAGTGAATTTCTCCTTTTCATTGTAACATTTCCCATATGCAGTTGCGAGTATACTATGTGGAACTTCCACATCAGATCAAGTAACATGCATTTTACTCACCAGAACAATTATTGCTGTATTTTATCGAAAATAAGTCTGTTTACATCTCAATCTCAGAGGAAACTTTTCTCCCTATTTTTGGTTCTGGTACTTTGGATGCCTTGCTCGAAATTAAAAAAATGAAACTCTTTCTCTCTACTATCATCCCATCTAACACGTCATTTTTTGCAGGAACAGAAACCATCTTGTAATAATCTTTCATAAGTACACATAACACAACGTGTAGGAAAACACGCAAGTATGAGATTATGCACAACGTTCCCTTCTATCTCGTCGTCTGTAATTTTTTCCACCCGCCTTGCTGCTTGAGCAACTTAGTCCCCTAATTTGTTTCAGAATTTCAGAATTACAACTATGCATAGCTTGACGTATTTGCAGTCATCTTTCAAACTGTTTCTTTTCCGAGTAAAGAGCCTATGGTTTTTAATAAGTCGAATCAAGCAGTGCACAGGATTTACTGTGTTTAGTCTTATTTTTGATGTCGTTTATTCTAGATTTTCTACTGCAATATTTTTCTGTTAATTTCTAATCGGTATTTTTGAATGTCAGACAACGTTTTTAGGATTTACAGAATGCATTTGCGTTTACGAACAGTGCTCACTCTGGCTGAGCAATAGGTTAAGCTCGAAGAGGAGCCCTGGTGCATAAGAGTGTTGACATTAAGGCGAGTTTCGGGACCGTTCCTACAATCGTGATCTCTTAAATTTATCGACGCAGTTTAGTTGAACTACGTAGCTTAAATTCTCCGATTGTGCCATTTTACTCTCTTAGCTATTGTGATATTTCATAATTTCTCCTATTACATTTGATTAACAACAGTGAAATTTTCCGATGCTGCTCAGACCAGTCAAATCGAAGACATGAAAGACTTGTCAGTAATGGACCTCATCACTAGGATAAATCAAAGTAAGTGTCAAAGAATAGATTAATAGTACTGAGTTACGCCATTGGATTATTGAAGCTCTTCGCCAAAAAATGGCTACGTTAAGTAGTCTGGTATGAGTGAGGGAAATTTGGCTTTGACCGAAAGGAATAGAGAGATTCTATAACCAGAAGTGAGATTTTTAAAGAGAGTGTGTCCTAAAGATTATAAATCTTAATTCCTTCCGTTTAGAACTCCTTGATATTTCCCTGAAAATATAAACGGCGAAACCATTACAAAATCATAGACAAGTAGGAACACAAGTCTTCCCAAAGGAAAGGTGTTGACTAAGCCACAAATATAATCATCGACACTGTAGTCTATAACTGTAAACAATGTTTTGTAAGACTTAAATTCAATCACACCAATGCTTTATTTAAGAATAATGTATTTATCACAATACCGGTAGAGTTGATTTTCGACATATCTGAAACAGAACTATTGTCGGAACACTTTGAGATAAATAGAATTGAGACGTTTTATCACAACTCCACGGATGTCGCACTAGAATGTCAAATAGAAGCCATTGAAACGGTTCCTGTCTTACTGCAGAACCAGTAGACACATGTCATCATTCTATAGAAGGCGGAGCTCCAAAGAAATATTCTATAACGGTTCCTAGCAACCTAGGGAGTAATATATCATCAACAAGGTAGCACAAGATGAAGTACTTCCTTTCCATATAAGACAGGATCACGCCGGCGGTAAAATAAGGAGCAGGGTCGATCATATCAGATGTGGGGACTATGATGACTGAAGAGGTCTGAAGAAGATAAATGATAGTAAAATCTGTAACATTTGTATATTATTATAGTTGTAATATTTTGATAAGCAAAAATTTCAAATGTAAAAACCCAAGTCTCTTCGATATGCAGCAAGTATTCGAAGCTCCGGTTAGGTATCGATACATTAAAGACAGAAAATTTGAGCTTGGAAAATAAACTGTAGGAATAACATCTTAACAAGTATAGACCTGATCTGCAGTATCCAGTAATTGAACGGCGACTAAAGCGATAAACTCTATTTGAATAGAGCTATCCTCCGAGATCAAAGCAAAATTCACTTAGTTCGGCACATGAAAAGTTTGACGCATGGACTTGGCCTAAAAGAGATTTACTGCAAAATTTGCAAGCTAGAAACTTCACCTTCAAACCACGTCATATTGCAAGATCCATGATATCAAACCATCTACAATTTATTGGTGGTGCTGACCTCAATTTTACGGTCGGATTTGGACGAAGTACGAGATTAAATTTTCCGAGGAGTGAGGAGCTATGTCCCCCATTCCCCTCCATTCTTTCCTTGTTGAACTACCAATCTTATAGCCCTTCCACTGGAGTGCCGGAAAGAATATACTCATCAGGTCCATAGCGAAGGAGGGGCATTGGGAGGCATTACCTCCTGTTAAACAAGTGATATAGTACTTAGTGCTAAATGATAATCGATAGACCACTTTCCTCCCGGGAAAATAGAAAGGAGAAATCTAATCCGCTCTTTTCATACCCCTTACCAAAATATTGCCTTAGCAATAACTTTGTGTTAACAATTTACATCATGGTGGGGTCCGTTATTGACATACGCGTTTGCAGAACCTTCAGTTATAGCAAAGACTTTGCTATCTATATCTACAAATGATATCAAACAATGATATCAGTCGACTATATGGTTCACTTTTGGATCAGGAACTTTATTTTGGAGCAGGTCGTTTGGATAAATCAAAATTCATTCAGGAAAAAAGCCAACGTAGTTTAGAAACGCTAGTAGAGCAATAGAGAACACGTCACTATTGGAACTCGCATCCATGCCAAACATCCATCTTAAATATCAGCGTTTATCGTTTCGGTTCCATAATACGTTTTTTGCATATTTTCCCCAATTTTACAAGCAAGATCTCTTTTAATGACAATTTTTCAGGATTCCCTGAATACAAATTTCGATTTGAACTCTACATAAGAGATACGTTGTTTTAGTGACCAGAATAACCTTTCATCTACATCAGTGGATATCATATTGCTAACGAATGAAACACAATTCATTACTCAACCAATATTTGTCGGCTTACTTGCATTGCTGTTCCTCGTCTACAATTTATTTCGATATCAAACACGGAAATTCAGTTATATTCAGACAGGAGTTTAACATTCTACAAAAGCTTTTTAAGCGTCGACTCACAACACTCCTTGGTAAGTATCTGTCAATATTTATCGCCAAATGGTTGACAATTGTCGAAATGGTGTTTTCATTTCCATTGCTGGTTAGAATCAACAAACATAGTGGTGTTGACACATAATGCAAATTGAGGTACAAATAAATGGAAGGAAGTACTAACTATTTCTATGAAGATACACTAGAGGAATAAAGAATGTGTCACCGCCGTGAATCAAATCCGTGGCACAAGAATTCGTGGTGTTCTGCTCTAGAAACGCAGCTAAGCGACTCTTCTATGCTAACATACTGTATTTCTCAAGCAGCCATGTTAGTTCCCACGCCTGCATCGGTGGAAAATCGGCATCCGATTTGCATAATTTTGGAGATCAGCCTATGTGTTCCACGTGACGTGAACATGGCTGGAATGTCACTGATTGAATGTCAAAAAGTACCAGATTGAAGAGTGGATTTGATTTGAAATAATACGTTTTGACGAGATAACTAAGAAAATAGTGTAGTTGTGAAACATTTGCTATTACGTTTCGATATTTCTATGTATTTAAAATGCAAAATGATGGTATCTGTATCCACGATTGGAAATGCGTATGGAAACTCATTTCATGGTTTAAAGCCAGTTGAGAATGTTGCCAAGCTTATACCAAAAGTGACTGTTAAAATTTCACCACGTCATTTCATTGAAAGCATTTTTTGTGAACGGTAAGACTTGAAAGTTACGAAAATTTTATGAAAACACCACGCCTGATACAGAAGGCCATTATAAGGGTATGCCACATGTAGTAATCAGTAAGGGTATTACTTTTAATATATAACGAGCATATACCATTCATGTATCATTAAAAGTTTATGCCACTACACGTTATTATAAGTGTGAGACATGTCCAGTTATTACAAGTTTATGACACAACTGCTTTAAGGAGTTGATGGGAACATATAGCAAAAAATGTTAAGGCAATTTACCATGCCATTCTAAAATTCGTTTGTTTCGTATCAAGCTAGAATATCCCGAAGTAAATGAAGAAACCATCGTGCTGCACCTTGCTAAGGTGTCACATAGCAAGTGCAAAATAAGATGGCAAGAGTAATTCATGATCCGTGCATTATCTGTCCTATATCCAAAGTACATGCAGCTGAAAAGATTGTCAACAGCGTGCCTAAGATAGGAGTATACTTGTTTCTCACAGAAGACCCTGAAGTGCATCGTATAGCAATAACAGTACATAAAGTTTGAAGTACTTTACCTTGGATGAACAAGAAGGTTGTCTATCCAGAGTAAAACTGCGGAGGTCGGAAAGGCTATCATTACAAATTGAGCAAAAAAGCATGTTACATCAACCAATGAAAGATTGGGAGCTATCGTAGAGACTTGAGTAAATGATAATAGTTATGGTAAGTTATGGTCTGTTGGTAGAACAACGCCATTATTAGCGCCCATTGTGTATCAAACTTTAAAACGGTGAACGCCCTTTTCGCTCTATGAATCTCCCTACTCAAACTCACTATCGATGCACCTTAGATTGAAAAGTATCCCCTGGGGTTCTACCTAGCTCTGAGAATGTTGTTTTGATTAGGTTTTTCTTACGTAGAAGAAAGATGATCGCTTCATACTGAGTACGTTTAACATCTGATCACTCTATGTTGCGCAACGGTCATCATGTAGGCACAACATGCAGTCTGACTACTCATTATCAAACCTTTCTTTCTACTAATCCTTGAGCTCAGACAGACCAGACACTACCTGGTGACAGTGTCCGAGGCACTGAATTTTCTACGGTAGGATACAGAGAAGATACACCAAAACTCTGATGAATGAAATTCCTTTCATAAAAGGTATGTATAGCCTAAGGGAACGTATTTGAAGTTTCATAGGTCAAGGTCAATATTTGGGGAGTTCTAGGGAGTGTGAATAACTAAAAGAGGAGACATATGGCAATTATGAACATGATCTTTTTGCCCAAAAAGAGGTCGTCACTTTCTCTACCAAATCCGTTATAGAAAGTGTATTGCTTGATTTGTTATTTGATATCAATTTATGAAATCGATGCCGGAATATCCGGAATATTGAGTTGACTACCTTACCTAACCTTTGGATTCTGACGCCCCCTCATAATCTGGTCACCACCTTCCTTGATTTTAACTTGAGTTAATCAAATTCTACACTCACTTTTAAAGTAAAAATACCTCCTTGAGACTGCATGTTTACGTGTTGTGACGATCGTAAAATACCAACGACTAACTAGAGTTTGTACATAAAACATCGTTGGTGAGAGTGTTTTAACTTAATTAAAATGTCTTATCAACGTAGAATATAAATAACCAGGAATCTGTGGATGAAATTTCCATACTGATAGTTTTTACGACTTGCATGAATACCCTGCTGACACCCCTTGGACATTTACATACCAGAGATATTTTAGTTTGGATGCGATAGTAAACAGTACAAACGCTTTAATACTCGTTATTCTTATGTCTTCGAATGTTTGTCGTACTGGCGAAAGATAGGCCTACAGGTGAATCTTCTTATTTGATTGAAGCTACTTGCAAGTGCTTAGTATAACCTATATCTATCGTTTCCTACGTGATGATGATTCACTGTTTTCTGTAGTAGACTGGCAAATTACATGATAAGCCACTGAAAGGTTGTAAGTCTTCATGTTTACTCTAAAATGGTGTGATGAAGAAGTCTCCATACTTCACTTGCTACCACTGTCCCCTCATTTTCAATGAGCACCAACAGATCTTAAGTAGATTGATACACTTTGATCAAGGGTGTTAGGTCGGAGGGAAATGCCAACATTGCCCCTACGAAATCAGCAAAACTTTATCGTCGTGATCATCCTGTCGAGCTACCGTGGATAAGCATGACGCTTTCTCGCCAGCTAGTACGATATTCCACTGCAATAGAGACCCTTCTAAAAGCCAACTAGCATCACTACATAGCAAAAGTTAGTTTCCTTCAACTTGATCTTGATATAGCTTAGCCTGCAGTTTTTATGTACTGCCCCATTTTGATGTGCCCTTTAGTTGCATATTTTGACGTCGTCAAGGTTTTGCACCAAGGCACATAAGGATGTTGCGAGGAGGGGAGGGTGCAGGGTGCAGGGAGCGTTAAAAATTGACAAAATTGAACGTGTGTACTTTTGAACGGTCTTTGTATTGTAAATTATTGTCCCTTCGGATCTTTCTGTGCAATTCACGTATCTTCAAAATGTTACCACTACATTGTGATTGCTCGGATGGAATCAGCAGTAATATTGCACGGGAATAACATTGGGTAAAGATGTTTACGCGTCAGAGTGGATTTTCAATGTCCGTAGAGAATTAGAGTAATCTTTCTAATATTGGGTGCTTTTGTGCTTTGAAACTTGACTGTATTTTTATATAGCTTACGATAATGTATTTTTGTATTATTGCTTATATGGAATGCGTATGACGAATGACAATGTGTCGTACAAATGGTTGTGACTACATATTTTGTAAAAGTCGAATCGAATCAAGTTTTTCTATGAATGAATCAAATGCTGGCTTTGTTTTAGAGTTTATAGGTATAGTTAGAAAGTAAACACGATAGCAAATGGTAGATTGTATTTTGTTACTTAGAGATAGTTGTAAAGACCGTGGGATGTTTGCCATTGTAAATATAGCAAAGACAGCACTTTTGACTGGTGAAAACCAGGATCTTAGAAATTGAGTATTGACTGATTTAATCCTACAAGACGTGCATTTGATTGTTTTGGCCATTTTGAGAACCGTACATATTTTAGTGATAGTGCGAAGAGCAGAAACGTCATACGAGAGCATTCAAAGGAATGGAGATATCTTCTATGTACGACGAAGTCAGATTTCCAAGAGAAGTGTTCACTGCGTTAATTAGTCGCAGTGGCAGTTGCAGTAGATGCAGCAGTAGGATTAGCAGTAGTTGCACTAATGATACCATTACTACAATTAGTGGTAGTAGTCATATTAGCGTTAGCAGCAAAAAGGACAATGATAAAGGTATTGGAGTTGAAAGAGGAAATGAGGAAATGAGGGCAAAAGGCAACTGCTCTTGATGCTTTCTGCTTGCGATACAAGATCAGGCAAGAAAATTTATCTAGAGGAGTGTGTGTCTTTTATCATGCTGAGCTCCCAATATTCTTTGCTGTTATCATGAAGAAAACATATTATAGTGAGAAGTGGCTGTTACCATTGCTCTGAACAATGATTCCAGTTTGAAGAGTACACAAAGTGGCATGTTCTATACTACGCTATGGATTCAGAATTCGTAGTAGATATCTAGTGTTTAAGCTTGCTCATAAACTGCTTTAAATTTCTTCAGATTTATAACTTTGAGCACGAGGACTAGATTGCAAAAAGCTACGTGACGCAAGGCATATCCGTTCCTTTATTTAACAGATTAAGACTCTTTCGCTCTGTGACTAACAGCGCTGATATCTCTGTGGTCTTAAAAGCCCGAATTTTTTTTAAAAATTGGAAGATATAGAAGTACCGACGCTACTGATCCTCTTTTCGGACGACTGAGCTGAAGAAGAATGCGCTGATCATGACTCTTCTAATCATTGCTTGCAACGTCAAAAGTTTGTCATCAGTGGCTCATTTAAGAGGAGGCCACTGGGGCATGGCCTTCCCTCAGGCTCGGGCTAGACTTTTCTCTAGTACTTATCAGATTCTAAGGGGAAACGCTTCCATTCAGTAACTTCCTATTTTGAATTTATTTGCGTTTTAAAGTGGTTTAAAATCTACAATGGACGCGCCTCGCCTTGTAACTTACACAATTAGTAAAATGACGTCGTTATACAGGGTCGTGAGACAGGGTTTCTTGGATACGGTAAGTGGTGTCCTCAAAAATCAGTTGTTGGATCACAGTAATAAGCTCTCGTCGATACTCCATGTCAGTACATAAACGATAAGCAGGCTCACAGCCTTATACAAAGTCTGCCTAATTTGTCATCGGAACACTTGCTGGATACATCTGAGACATAAACTTGGGCTGTTACTCTTCATTGTATTATCATTTTCCTTCAGTCACTTGGGTGACAAACTGTTCGTCCACGCCACCACTTTCTGTCTGCCATCAATGAGGCCAGTTCGAGTGCATCGCTGCTCCCGTTTCTCGTTTCAAGGTGTCGACGACGCAACCTTAGCCTGCCTCGTCCTCTGTGATCATTATCAGTGCTTCACATCTGAGGTCATTTAAATATTACTACAGAAGTTAAGGGTTACAGTTACTGTATGTTAATATACCATCTTAAAAAATAGCCTCTCATAGCTTAAAAATAGCTTACAAGTCTCGTTTTTATCATATATTATCAACTTAACGTATCACGTCATGTCTTATAGCTCTAGTTACTTGTAAACGCGGATAAGCAGGTGTAGGTTGGTCATGGATTGAAATTTAGACAGAACATAACAGAGCAGCGGAGAAAGGTTAAAAATCATTGGGCAGATATCGATGTTGCTCGGACTTTGCAGGGCCTCGAAATGAATACTAAAATCACCGATAACAGAGACATATCTCGGCAAGAATGTTTTTACTTTGATGTCCAAAAGTATGTAAGGAGTGTTGAATATCTTCCAATTTGATTTGAATTAAACTTTTTGAGCTATCACTAACTCATTTTTTACTACTCTACTCAGTTGAAATAAGCATTTAATAAATTAGTAGCATTGTGTTCGTCTGCTCGTCAGTTATCCTGCATGTCTACCTGCCTACCTAACTGTTATACAAGCTATACAAGTTAAAGCTTTTACTGTCAATCGACTGACATAGTTGCGTCTTTAATGAGGCAGCACACGGTCATTTGTATGGCAAGTATCTCGCTTGCTGAAGTTGAAACAGAAGGAATGTGTGACATAAGTAAAAATAATAGGATGTTGAAATGCTTTAATGGTAAAAACGGGTAGAAATGGGAATGTGCATATGGCAATGCATATGGATATGCTTTGCTCACTGTGCATGCGCAGTTTGAGCACTCTGGCATGGTACCATATGAATTCCATAAACTGCTGTGTAACAATGTTGCTAGTTACATAGCTCAAAATCTGTCTCAACGCTCTCTTCTACACTGATGAGCAGGGATGCGTTAGAAGGAGGCTCAGGGAGCTCCCTCAGCTCAATCTCAAGAAGCGATGATATTATGAATATGCATATAAACCCAGGCCTTGCCATGAGTAAAATGACTCTCGAGCTCAAAAAAGCTCACGTTAACAACCTTGCGCGAGCGTTTTC
>JAAAKL020003244.1:0-23670 GCA_010016065.2 Carybdea cf. marsupialis auct. non (Linnaeus, 1758)
GTATATTTTTATATAGTATTGCATATTATTGCATATTATAGCATATTATTGCATATTATTGCATATTATTACATTTTATTGGATATTGTTGCGTATTATAGCATATTATTGCATATAATTGCATATTGTAGCATATTATTACATATTATTGCATATTATTACATATTACTGTATGTTATTGCATATTTTGCATGTTACTGCATATTGTTCCATATTATTGCATGTTATTGTATATTTTTGTATAGTATTGCATATTATTGCATATTGCTGCATACTCAGCTTGGTGTTGTATTCCGGTGATTATTGCTTGTTTATCTTACACTGTTCTCCAATGCGCAATACGTAAGTATTATAAAATTACCAACAACAATATTCTGTCTAATCATAGAAATTTTTTTTTTCTCTTCTATACCAAAGCGTAGGTGGGGGAATCAAGTTTCATTTTTAGAAGAAATTCACCTACAATACCATTTCTTTAGGACTCCCCTCCCTAAGTGTAGACAATGTTTACAGACGATTCATCGATACTGCCTCATTATCCTTACTATGAAGCACACAAGAGTAAGGCTTATTTCAAATCCAATAATGTAGTGTTCTTTTGTTGGATATAAAAACGTCACAGAATGTTTCTGTATTCATATATATTGACACTGTTTAAATAGCTTATATCCTTATTATAACACTTAGTGTCATATTCAAGGGGTTTTCATTGGGCCTTACCCACATTTGGTTAAAAGTATAAGTTACAGGGATCAGGATTTGATCTTTGTCAGATAATAACTTGAACAGTGACTTTAAACAAGAACATGTTCAACATTTTCTGGGGGAGCACCCAAGACTTTAACAAGGTGCCTTTGGTTTTCACTTTCGACTTTTCACTTTCCCCCTCCCTTTAAAAATTCCTTATAAATATGTAAACAGGACAAAATGCAGTATCAGGAGACATCAAATTGAAATAAGAATCTATGGAGAGATGCTGGATCATTTTTTATAGCAGTGATCACATCAATATCGATAAAATGATTCTATCGTAGTTCACATCACTGATAAATTAAACTAAATGTCATATCTGTATAGCGACTTTTTTGCGGGAAGAAACAGTTCACTAAGCAAAGAGTGATCTTCCCAAGAAAAAGATTACTGTATGTAGAATCCATGTGGAAAGAGCTAATGGTGGGCTAAGAAACTAGAAGATTCAGGACTTTGTCAATGCATCAATGAGATCATTTCTTCAGACAATTGTGTATGTTGGTGCTGTACAATTACATTTACCATCCCCAATAATTGCTGGTGTGCTAAACACTTCAGCAAGATCAGTTTCTTCATTTGTATAGGCAGATGTAGATGTATGTTATATTTGTATATATAAGATATATATATTATTCCTATTTGTAGATACAGGGTATTGAATGGTAGAATGATTAACCCAACAACTTTACAGATGCGTGGAATGTCCGTTTTCTGTTTAAGCCCTCCCCCACCCCCGAAAATGGCAATTTCCTTCAATTATGGCCAGGTTAACAATTTTATTTTGGATTACTGTAAAATTAACACCAATTGATATATGATGGCAGTAACTGACAAATTTTTAATTGCCTCTTACTTTATGGGTGTTATTGATGTATTTTGAAGTCGATTAGAATGTAACTTACAAAGAAATTCTTGTATTCACATAGCAACAGAAATGATCAGTAATAATCTCTGTATCCCTCCTCCATGTAAAGGGATAGCATCCCTTAAGGGGATATTCCCCAGTTTAGGATCCATTATTATTATGATAATACTTCACCAATATTTGAGCAATAAATATATGACTCTTTTCTGTTGTTGAACATTTTACCATTCAAAGTTCTTTGCTGTATCAACTTGGTAACAACTCGCTAATGTAAAGTTTTTTAAAAAATGAGAAGTAGTTTCTCTCCCAATCTGGATCTTGATGTATTTCAATCACATTCATCTCTATGGTTGTCCAAATTACGAAATGGACCCATGTCACGTTGGCTGCGGTCATTTCAACTTCCACTTGGTACCAGTAATTATTTTTGCTATTAAGATACTTACTCCTAGTGAAGTAGAAGGAGTCTTTTCCCTCTTTTCCTCGTAACTGAGCATCCAAAATCTCTTCAATGATGTCGCTCTTGTACCTATAGGGGAACATGATCGATGAACCTCCCTTGTAAAGATGCGACTCCCAGGCCCCGGTATTAACATTATCCCATCTGGGCTACTGCCCAAAATCTTGCAAGGAAACAAGTACAGCTGGCTTGACCTAAAACCCAGTTGTTTTCTTATTGTGCTTTACAGCTACTTGCTCATTCCTTTGCCCCAACAGTACAGCATCCCTAGTATCAAGCTAATACTCGCCTCTCTATTTTATAAAAAGTGAGGGTGAAAAGGGGTGACTGCATTTATGAGCCTTAAGTGCATCGCCAAAGTTGCTAGCTTTAAGAAGAAGTCCTCTAGATTGCCCGCACACCGCTGGCCTGTTGTACGCTCAGCCAACCAGGTTATCTGGCTTTTCGTATCTGGCCAGGTATTTGTGTTCAACAAACAGATACGAACGGCACAATTGACTGTCTTTCCATTATTCAAAACATTCGTTCTATGCCGTCACCATGTAGCCAAGAGAACTAGCAATAAAGTAATCAGTAACCGCATCCGGTTTCATAGCGTATAGTAGTAACATACTGCAAAAGGATAGATAGTAGATAGGTGATGTGCTTCATTTTCAAATACCTTTCGGACATAATATATTTTAGTGATCTTCAGTACTTAATATGTAATATTTCTTTTAGGTTAGACGATAAGCATGTCGTATTTGGGCAAGTTGTAGACGGGATGAATGTCGTCAAAAAGATGGAGGTTAGTTGAACTTGAAATGTTTATGATATGATCTTGTACTGTGATATGATGTGATATACATTTAGCAAAGACACTCGAGCATGTGATGAGAAGGTTTTCAAGTCAGGATTCAACTTGATTCTGACCCTAAGCTGATCTCCTAAAAAAACATAATGCCAATAGCTAGAAAAGGCTTGTGCAGTCCTCTGTGGTATCAGAATTGTATGTATACGAAGTTATACGTAATAGGTTATAAGTTATTCAAATATATATCATCTTATACACTGACAATATGGGTCTTATAAGTAAACATAACACAACCTAGCAAAAATAAAGAAATATTTCGGCTCGTGGTGATAGCCAAGCAGTTTTTATTTAGCGCCTCATAACGGACATGACTCACGCAACTGATGTTGATATTGACGAACAATATTTGCCACAAATGATTTTGATGATCATGATGATTAAAGTTTATTTGCGAATGCTGCTAAACAGATTACAGTGACAGGTAGACAAGTACACGGTGATGATGATCATGATGATGATCATTGATTGCCTTATTGATTGATTGATTAATTTTATAGGTAGCTTAGGTTTTGGGTAGGATCTGTGGTTGCTTATAAGTTATATTCGATTAGTGGACGGAATAAACAAGAGAAAAACCAGTTACTATTAAGACCTTTTTTCACTGTGAAAGAGAATCGACCAATCAGAAAGCGAGATCGTAGAACAAGAGATCAGTTGATTTTTGTGTCATGTGGGAGAATTTGCGAAATTGACGCAATTATTTTTAATTGTCCGTCGGATGAAATAATGTCTGGCCGATTTGAACTAGTCTGTTGGTTTTAGACATAATATAAGAAACGTTTTGATGATAAGGGGTCATGGAACAGATATTTATTCGCTAATTGGGGCATTGACTACAGCAAAAGTCGACCTCGGTATCTTCAGCAGACGCATGTATTTTACTTACCAAAAATACCATAACGGGCACAGGTACGTTTTGCAAGTTAATTGCTAGAAAAGAAGCTCTGTCCAGCATTTCGTAAAAAAATCTGCCACTTTGAATTCAAGCGGTAAAATGATGTGCCTTGCAATCTAAGGGTGTAGGCTGTCACCCGTCGTCAAAACGACAATATTAGCAACTGTCGAAACTTAGTGACAGATGCGTGTCGTAGAAGGCCGAGTAGCCTGAAGTGGTGCTAAGGCTAACAAAGACTAGTGGTGTCTAGACATAGGTTTAGAGCGTGCAGCCAGAAATAGTCTAGGAGATCAGATTGAAAGAGGATGGATGGTCTTCATGGGAATTTTGTAAAGCATAAGAAGTATCATGTATAAAAGTAGGTCACTTTCTTTCGGAGTTTGGAGCGGAGTTTGGAGCGGAGTTCGGAAACTCTTTCACAATTTATTTCAGTACATGTTAATAGGATTATTGGGAATATCCCATGCTTTGAGTTCAAAAAATTGAATCATGCCATGCCAAATCATGTCAAAGCTGGTCTATGTGAAAATGAGTATTGTTCATACTCTACTACAGGTAAGAGAGTTTAGGAATTGGTGACGTAATGCAGAGAGCTCCGTCCTCTTGAAGAGGAGACAAGGGTTCTGTTTTGGTAGAGAAGTACATGGCGGGAGTCATTTCCGCTTTCTACTGTGAAAGGAGTAACATAAGAGATATACGAACATGTTGCCTAACTGAATATTGGGGAGTGTCCAATAGTCACAAATTTATATATTGCGGAGTAATGACTAGTAGGGGGTGGAGGGGAGATAGATGTGCGGAGAGTATTCTAACTTCAACTTCAAACGTTTAATGCTATTGGTAATCTATCGTAGCATATGTTTAGTCCCAGTAAATAGGCCTAGAGAATCAAGAAGTCGTTTTTCTTTCTGTAAATAAGTTATTATCCTGGTGGCAGTAAATTGAAATCGAGAACCTTTTCTTGACGAAGCACCCTCTACACATAATTGCGGTCAAGCAAAATTAAACAGAACGGAATGCGGGTCTTAATTTTTTGTTTTGCCCAAAGGAGTTCCGAGACTGATTGAACATTAACGTTGTTCAAATTGTATGCTGTGTAGCGTGCAAACAGAGTAAACTTATAACAAATGAAACTCTTTTCCCCTATTAAATGAGATGGTTCCCCGTATTACTAAACACAGAAAACAGAGCGTGTCGTTTTATTTTGACCCCAGTTTCTCAGGAAATTTATCGAGACCTTCGTATGGTGAAATTGTGCAGATGTCATATGAAATACGTTAATCCTGTAATCCTCTCAACACCCATTCCATGGAAACAAAACTTATTGCATTAGACCAACTAATTTTCTGAAGTAAGGGCACGATTTTGACTAATATGAGCTTAGTAGTGTTCATCAAATTGAGGGAAAATGGTTTGATTCGGCACAGTTACTGATGTTTTTATTCTACAAGCATTCCCTAGGATCCGCTTCGTAGAACAAGGTCCAATCCGTCTTTTAGAACATTTTTCATTCGAATGAAGATCAGCATGCTTTTAGAGATTTTTCGATAAGGGCAACTAGGAGTCTCATGACAAGTTTCTTGTTTTACGTTTAAAAGTCTGGAAAATAATATGTAACTCAACCAGCAGTATAGTTACTTTACGCTTTAAACCAAAAGCTTCGGACTACGGTTGTTATTTACATATTTTATGTATTTATTCATATATTTGTTTCTGTATGTTTTTTGTTCATTTATGTATTCATGTTCATTATATTAATTTATTGATGTTTTTTTCTTTATTCATTAATTCGTATATGTTATGTATTCTTTAGCATATGTACACTGGCCTCAACTATTTGAACACCTTCGTGAAATGAATATGGCGGATGTCAATAGCTACAAATCTACTTTTGAATTGAGTGCGCTATAAATTCTCGATAGTATTATGGATTCAATCAAAAAATGTCCCAATCGAAAGGCCATTCTTTCAAGTTTCGGCAAGGTTATGCAAAATAGTTTCATTCAGCTTTCGACCTTGTTTTCATTTCCATTCATAACTACACCGTTTGCAAAGGTCATCGCAGCAGACAGACAATGTGAACTAGCAAAATACAATTTTGGATATATCTCTTGCTAACGTTTAAGTATCGAAGAAATATTTATAGCAGACTTTAAAATTTATCAAGGAATCCTCAGACTGAATCTGGTTTATTATCAACCAGCTATGGATGTGAAATTGACTTTTATGTGCTAGATAGTGACATTCAGCTTTTAGACCATTGTAATGTTATTAAAAATGTGGATCAATGGAGTAATGAGAAATACATGAATAGAAAGCCAAACTACTAACCAATAGCTAGTATTAGTATTAATAAGTTACTTCTATTTTGATGTAGAACTCATCTATACTTCGTACAATAGCCTCGACTCTTCTTCACAGCTGCAAGAAAGAAGGTATCAACTTAGAGACTTTGAATGGACTTACGGTCAATATTTTACCAATAGTTTAGGACAGAGTTCATCAATAACTCTTTATTCTCTGGAGGAGATTGAGTTGGTTATTTTTTATTTTTAACCACACATTCTGAATAGTGTTTAAGTCAGGACCCTGACCAGGCCATTGAAGTGCACGGATGCTCGAAGACTCCTTTAAATCACATGTGGTTTTGCGCATTCCTGTTGGGAAATAAAAGGCCGTATATTTTCTTCACACTGCCAAACAGAGTGTCATGCAATATTGCACAGTATCGTTCGGAGTTGACGTTACCATCACACACGACAAGAGCTCATGGCCCGATCGGCCCAATGAAACCCCAGAACATAACTGAAGCTGTATTTGTAATTTTTTAAAATATAAACTGCAGAGATTTGGACTCGAATTTCTTTATCCAGACTTGAACTTTATTGGCATCGTTGTCCAAGGAAAATCTGCATTCGTCCTAAAAAAATGACCTTCTTCCAATCCAGTGGCAACCATGACGCAAAAAGGGCCGCCAATGTCATTCTGTACTTTCTGTTCATATGGTTCTATAAGGCTTTTGCTTCCACTTGTGGCTACATATTATATATTTGTGTAATACTCTTCTTACTAAATTGATTGAGCCCTGTTTTCTTCTTAACTTAAGACAGTCTACTTCGTTTTTTATCGTCCGAGTAGTTTGATATCGTTCTTTGCCTTGACAAACGACAGATGTGTCGCGCATCCCGAACTGTTGTTTGGTCGGCCACATGTACGTTGTTTCACAACGGATCCTCTTTCCAAATAACGTCTGTAAATATAGTGAGCAGTTGAAGAGCTACATCCAATTTTTCCCGCACTTTTTCTTGCGGAAGAAGCCACTTTCCTTCAAAAATCTTACAAGCAGTCGATCCTCGTACCAAAGTTCTCTACATCTCGCCATTGCTTTTTGTTGAATTGAAAGATTATGATACTTTGAAGTAAAACCTAATCATTTGTATATACTGTCTAATAGAACGTCATCATTTCCTTTGGTAACAAGTTTAGCAGAGCCTGGCTCTATTTTGGCGCGAAAATCTTAAAGTGAAACTTGGTTACATGTTTTGTTGTTTTGCAGGACGCCATTTTTGTTGCTAGTATTCAAATACTCAAGAAATTGTAAATTTATGCAACTGATGTAAATAAATATTTCAATTGTAATTCGCGGAAATGGTTAAAATAAAAAAAAATAATAAAAAAATGACAATGATTATCTATCAATTTAGAAAACCAGCTATTATCTATAACAGTATTTTGGACCTTTCCCCCTTTTCCTCCCTAACAAGATATTAATTCCCTCGCCAGCCCACAAAAGCAAACCTTGTCTACGGATAGGTAACACCTTTAATGAAACAGAGCAACAGATAGATAATACAAAATGTTTTCGCATTCAAATTGATCATATACAATACCAAGTGGTTTTCCTTTCCATGCAAATAATTGAAATTGTAGCTGCCATTCATTACACATCCAAGTAGACATGACAGCAAATAAGCACAGCAGCACTCGAAGCGCACACTATGCACCTGCCTTTAAAGGCAGCTGATTACAGGGATGCGCAAAAATAGTTGTGATATAAATTGCTTTTGAATACCAGTATGGCCACAACGTCCACTATTGATGGGTAACACGAAAGAGATATGCTACAATATAAGATACTTGATTCCAACACCTTTTTATCCAACTCTAAATCTACTATTCCTTCCAAAACGCTCCATTTACTCTCGTTTCTCTACAGGGAGCCCCATGACTTCCTCTAATGAACCACTGATCTTAAATTTTTGTAAGGTTTTCCACTGTTTTGTCTTCGTAAACATTTCAGCCTCGAATCGCCGTAACTAATCACCGTGAAGATGGCAGCACAATTGTAGGGGCATTCGCAACTATATTGGCTTCCTTTCCTTATTTCTAGAATTATATCAATCTGGGTTGAAAAAAGGATTACAACCAAAGCTGGTATAAACTACTAACCTTTCTATAGTAAGAGTTTTGTTAGAAATTTGTTCAATGGTTAGTGCCACCTTCTTCTGTAATGACTGCCTTAGCTTAAAACAATTTTTATCTCGAGCCACAGAGACGTAGTTTCCCTTCCCATCATCTTCAATGATATCTAACGTGATGTCATACTTGAAGGTCAGGTCGGTTGGGTCTAATCTCGACAACCTGGTGCCCGGTAGAACAGTCTGTCGTCTCTAATGCAATAAAAAGGCAATAAAGAAGATTACAAAAAATAAACAAACAAGGCAACCAAAACAATAACTATAAAGGTATTGATCAGAAACTCCGGGTTAATTCTACAATTCTAACGAAAAATATAAAAATCAGGGAAATTACACGTCATATGAGCAAGTAAAAAAGATTCCAAAACGGCTGCACCAAGCTGAACGCAGTTCCAGATCAGAAAATGATTCGTACTCTTCTGTTTAGACAAAAATCAGAATCAACGTTCTTGTAACATAGAAACAGTTTGTTACTACAAGAAATACTCTTATTTCCTATACAATTAAATTCATACCTGTCCAATTAGGTGATTATTGGAAGATAAGACCTTACGACCTGGCAAAAAGAACACGCCGAATCAAATTTGTCTCATTCCTTCCGTATTTCTTTGATACATCACTAAATTTACTCGTCCATGTATACGATAATACACGTACGATCCGCATAGAGAAGGGAACAGAACTCAGATAGTACACCATTCTTACCTTTTTATCTGTTTTGAGAGTCTGTGATAATGACTGAGTTATTTTTGACGCCTTAAAAATAAAATTGACATACATGTTATAAAGGACGGAGAACATGAACCCTTCGGTGAGTTGATACTAGAAGCACAACCTAACTCTCTTTGAAAGTAAAGTAAGAAGGATGTTCAGTTGCAGTTCAGAACAACATTTTTGTCACTTTGTGTCCTAAACTAACTTTACCAACGAATGATAAATTCGCTTTCTGCATCTCCAAAATAAAGAGAAATACAAAGTCAAAGAAGAAACGGCCCGTGGCTGGAAGTGATGAGGCCTTGAGAGAGTATTCAACGTCTAGCGGACTGAAATATTTATGTCATTGCACGCATCAGGGAGTCTTTAAAATTCAATCAAATGCTATCCATATAATTATTTTCAGCTCAGCAACTAAAATTCTGTAAATTCATGTACAAGAAGAGCCTATTTGGCAAACCCTGAAATTGAAACTGAATTTTGAAGTACTAATTTTGTTTGATAGTCCAAACTAACACTTTAAATTTTGGCTGGATCTACTTGGCTTTTTATCATTTCCAACATGGGTTTCACAATCAATAAATTCACAAGAAAACATAATAGCGATAAAAGTGGTTAACTTCCAAACAACCCTTAATGACAAGTGAATATTCTCCTAGAGAGTGATAAATTTTTTTCCATACAATTGAAAAGAAAGTTACATCATTTCATATTTATGTAAGACATTCTCTATGTGATACAATGAGCCAAGCCTTAGAGGCAATGAGCATTTGGGAAAAGTAGTAAAATGATATTACTAAGAGCACAACGACATGACAAAGGGTAACAAATACCATGGATCCCATTGATCATGTATTCACTGGTCGAATGGAATTTCAAATAATGTCGCATAGGTCAAGAGACAAGCACCTTAATGACTTTACTAACTCACCTCAAATGTAACCAGAGTCAATATTGCACTTGTCCCCATAGGTTGTGGGTATGCAACAGACATTCTCATAGGCCTCAGATTATCCTTATGAATGCACTCAGCTTATTTGGTTTGGGGGTTTAGCATACAAGGGTTGATACTCATAGTCACAAAAGTTAGTTCACAATTTTCATATAACACACTATTTGCAAGAATACAACGTTTCCATCTTTCTTCTATGAACAATACAAGACACAGTTGCCACTTCATGGTATTGAGTTACTTTGATAGGAGTAGAAAGAAAAAGTAAACAGAAAAATGGATGTAATAACAGACAAACTATGAAAGACTTCCAAGACGTTGGTGATTGGCATTAGATTTAAAAGTGTCATGATTGTAAGTAAGAGAAACACAGTCTGGAGACAATGAGTACCAGATTTTGGCAGTCCTAGGGAAGAAACTGTTAGCATAGAAATTTCACTTTATTTTAATAACATAAACAGAAAAGGTACCCAGAGATTTAGCATACTGAGTGGGCTACAAAGAACCAACGCAGCCAACTCAGAGCGCTTACCAAAGTAGTATCTGTAGACTGGTACAAATCTATCTCTTAACACCTCTATTACTAAAATGAAGGTTACAAAACACCATGACAACAGCAAAGGTACAGAAGATTGGGAAAGACCTACACGAAAAGGTGACTATTCAGAAAACGAGTAGAGATGGGCAACAAAGCACTATATAGTATTGTGCAGGGTCTTGTTATCTTAACTGGGCAACCTCTGGAAGATAGTTTACTGTTTTATAAATTTTCTATTTTAACACCAATAATGGTACTAAAAAGGAAACAGACTGCAACAGAGAAAATGTCACATGTAGGACTTACCTCATCTGCATCATTACACTTAAAGACATGGCAATGAAACAACTCTGCATCTCCATGGGCCACATTGAATGCAACACAGTCACT
Source organism: Carybdea cf. marsupialis auct. non (Linnaeus, 1758) (assembly GCA_010016065.2). Taxonomy (NCBI): domain Eukaryota; kingdom Metazoa; phylum Cnidaria; class Cubozoa; order Carybdeida; family Carybdeidae; genus Carybdea; species Carybdea cf. marsupialis auct. non (Linnaeus, 1758). The sequence goes on from JAAAKL020003244.1 coordinate 10,896, forward strand.
CTCAGGGGTGCATTCATCTCCCTTTCCCCAAAACCATATCTTTTGAGTGTCATAAGTAGCAATATCTGTTCTAGTCTCTGGGTCTATTAATCGAATAGCACCTTCTAATGACAATCCAACTGCTAGAATAACATCAATGCTGACTTCAGTGTGATCTCTTAGTATACTTAAAGTTCTTTTTAACTCTATTTCGCTGACAGGAGCATTCACTGTTGCAGATCCCAAGTATGTAATACCATGAAACAACACACATGCATCCTTAGATATGCTAGTATCTGATGAGGCACGCTTGGTGCGCCCATCTAGTTCTTCGCTGTTGTCTGGTGATATTGAATGACTACTACAACCTGTCATGGTAACATCAGCAGACTGAGTTCGTTCTCTGTCATATGGTTCAAAGCAAATATCCCCAAGCTCAAGTGCTTTGTCAAGTGAAGCTGATCTTGTTAATTGTAAAAACGGTTCTCTGGGAGAACTGGCAGTGTTATCCAGCTTGTTAGTCACACAGTCTCCATAAACATCTTCATTCTGTGCTTCTGCCATCAGAGTAGATACGTCCATGTCATGGTCCCCCTTTTCAAGTTTTGGCTCCATCTCTGTATCATTCACATCAGTAAAACTGCTATTGCTGCTTTTCCAAGATTTACCATTCCTGTCTGCCACTGCTGAGGAGTCTGAATTCTGATCAAAGCTTTTGACACTGCCAACATCACTTCCGTTGTCTATTTCTGGAACATATATAAAATCACGTTCTGAACTAGGACTCTGCGGAGTTCCTTGGGCACAAGCTGTTGCTGGGGGTTGCATATGGTCCATATTTGTTACATGTTGTGTCTTGACACACAATATTGCCTTACGGAAATATTTACGGCTAAAAAGAAAGTAAAGAAAGTCAAGAACTAGGTAAGCTGATCTCTCTTGTAACTTAATGAATGTTCACAAACCATGAAGTAGACTAGAATGTACATTAAGATGTATTAAGTCATATAACTTTACAAAGAAACACTTTCCTCTTTCATTGGGGTTTAATGGACTAGAAGGCTAGTATTGAGTAACATTTAGTTACAGAATAGTTTCTAACAAAAATCAGTTATCTTCTTCCCATACATCACAAAAAGGTGTGCTTCCAAAAAATTGGCAAAAACACCATAACTCTTATAACCTGCTTCAAAATTTCAATGAAGAGTAGTGGCAATCAATATAATCAACAAAAATATTAGAGTGAGATGGTTATTTTCCAAAAGGAATGGTGTCATGGAAATTAAACTTTGATATACCTTAAAAGAAAAGAAACTATACAAAAGTTGTGTATATATTCCATAATACTTGTGTCTTGTGTAAAGTTTGTAGCTCCAACAGGGGTCTAATAAGAAGAACCTACTTTCAATTTCAGTTCATGAAAAGAAACCTATAACAAGCAAAAGACATATTACCAAAAATGTTCTTTTAGCACTTCATGTTTCCAAATAATAAAATTGGAGCTCTCTATGTAATACAAGTTGTTTTAGTAGAAGACACCGATGGAGACTGCAGTTCTGCTTTTCCTTAGGGCAAGTTCAGCACCCCAAGCAGAGAAACAGAGACTTGAGATGGTTTGTTGTTGTTGTTGTTGTTGTTGTTGTTGTTGTTGATGATGATGACGATGACGATGATGAGGATGAGGACAATGATGATGGTGATGATAATGATGATGATGTGGATGATGATGATAGTAATGATGATGATGATGATGATGATGATAATGATGATGATGATATTGATGATGATAATGTGGATGATGATGATGATGATGATGAGGATGATGATGATGAGGATGATGATGATGAGGATGATGATGATGAGGATGATGATGATGATATTTAAATACATCAGATACCCTGATATCTCTGTAATATATTAATGTATGAACCTTAAAACAGCATGATAACCACCATAAAATAATTTCAGTGGGTTGCCAGTGTCACTGCTTTGGCAGACCAGATGTTGATCAATGAACGTGCTTATAAATTTAATTGGGCACCAAAACTTTAATTGTCTTTACTGTGCTTCAGATATATCATGCACATGGAACATAATACTAGACCTAACTAGACCAAATCACTGCTTTTTCTGTCCTCAGAAGCTGTTTTATACCTTCAACTTCAGTCAAAACTGATGGTAGTTACACAGCAGATAAAGAAAAGGTCCACTTTCTTTACCATTGATTCAGTTTGGATAACTTGGGTATTTCTTTCCTTCAATGTAGTTGTTATACATTAAATAGTTTTGGAACTGCTGTGTTGACTTACAGTTAGCATACCTACATTTTGAGTAACTGTGCTTCATGCCGACTACCACATTGCATCATCATATGCTTGATTTCAGTCAGAGTCTATTCAGCATTCCAAAGCAAAGCACCAAGCAAAGGAGTAATGAAACATGTGTATATGCAGTAAAAGGGATGTAATTTTCTGGATATTTGTAGACTTTGATACCTTTATGACTATATTTTATGACTTCATGAATATTGGATATTCAATCTTACAAAAGCTCTTTCCTGATTCTCATCACTTTCTACCTGATAGCAGGTCTACGTTAACCCAGACAGGGTTAAAACAACCAGTTTCATGTCCTATGTACTGTATGAAAACCAAACATGAGCACCCCACAAAGAATGAAATATGACCATTGCCACACTGTTCCTTCATAAAATGAAGCTGTCAGACAAGTGTCAACAGTACTGAAGGCTCTACCATTTCTTACTCTCACAGTAAGGTGAGGGTCCATTGTTTGACATAAAATTTAGTCATACAGTGATGAAAAGGTAATCAATTTCTGCTGTTGTCCCTGCATAGCTACTTGCATGTGTAGCATAGAAAATCTACCGCAGAAAATTCATGCCAAACTATCAGCTTCCTGTGCAACTGACTGTGCAATGCCTAGATTTAAAAGATTTGTAGGGGAAATGGTTTACACTATTACAAGCATTTTTCTTTTCATTTAAAGTCATTATTTCCCAGATTAAGGAGTTTCCATGATGCCAATGCACATGCAAGTCTATGCTGCTGGAGCATAGAGCACTGGAAGAATGACATCACTGATAGACCTTCCAGGAATTGAACCCTGCCCCTCTTGAACTGAAGGAAAGGAACATATCTACCAGGCCACAGTGGCTCATAAATAATAATAAAGATACTAGCATGAAGCAGTTGACATGGATACGTCATAATTATTATCACTAAATTACCAAGTCTAAAAATGAATGCTGGATTTAACCTCTATTTTTAACAGTTGCAGCAACTATGCTCCAACAAAGCACCTCATCGCCATAATACCTCATTGTTGCACCTCATCTATAATGGCCAGGCAATGACTGCTGTGTATCTAACAGTGCAATGGCTCAGTGGTTCTGTCTGCAGCTTTGAGTGCAGAGGGTTATAGGTTCAAATCCCACTCAGGGCCATTTGAAAATTTGCCTGTTTCATCAATATGTAAACTAAGCCATCAAGCTAGCCGCCAACCCAGTGGGTCATCCTTCCAGAGTTGGCAAATTGGAACCAGTTCATACTGGGGTCAAATTGTGGAAACACAAGGAAGAGGAGTGGGGCCCCTCCCTGCCTTCAGGCAAAAGCCATACTAAAAGGGAGCCTTTGGGTCGCCCTCGACTGGAGTCGAACTATTTGATTTTGATTGTTGTGTATCTAGAGATTACTTTATTGAGGTGGGCATGGAGGGACAGTAAAAATCAACTGAAAGATTGATTGATTGGATATGTGTGGGATAAAATATGTGGCCGGAATTTTTTTTACATCTGAGTGAATAAAAATAAATCATTTTCCAGATTTTCCAGTATATTTCCCCCTCTTGCTCCTTCTTGGTAGTCCACAAATTGTTGGTGTGTGTTAATACCTTCATCACTAGTGAACAATGTTTGGCAGTTGATTTGAATATATAGAAAAGGTAAGCAACTTCTGCTTTTGTGACTCTGAATCAGGTCAGCAAAGTAACAAAATCAGAAGACAGTTTTTACCTTAATAATGACTTGAAATAGTAAATATGATCTACATCCAGTTACAAAGTAATACTGTGAAGAAGAATAACATGTCAGATTTTGGCTTATGAAAGATGCAGTTCCTTACATGCATCTACCTTTTCAGTGCCGACATATGCTGAATTACTGTCATCATTGTAAAAATGTAAGCCAGAAACAATTAATTCGAGTATGACAAAGTGAATCATCCCAAATTTTAATACTTTCACAAGTGTATGTCTTCAACAAGGCAGCCAGTAAATTATTGTGATAGTATACTTATTCTGCTCTTTTGGGACCATGTCTGCTAGTTACAGGTCACATTTGTGCAGTGTTAAGGATGACCTTATAAAATAACTGTAACATGTTCAGACTGAGCTGATTCCATGTTTTTCAACATTGATTTCAATTGAGGGAACTTAGACCATGCTTGGCATCACAAGAAAAATCAAAATCGTAAAGAACTACAAATACTAGATGCAATATACAACTGAGTTCACATCTCTGGTGACAAAGGTTGTTGGTATCTAAAAGATACTTTCTGATTTCAAAAGATTAATATACAGTTAATTCATGATTAGATCAAGAAAAGTGAAGGTGTATCATGATAGCTTGTACTGAAAAATGTGCCCAATTAGAGTCTGATGTTACAATGGATTGATGTGGTAACTTGTTTGCACTCTGATCAACCCAAGTATTAAGTACTTTATTACTTCCCTACTCTCTTATCCACTGGTGTATGTTCTAACTGGTGTTGTGCTTGCATTGATGGTATAGGCTTTATAGTGATATGTAGAGTGTTAAGAGTAACTTGAGTATATGCAAAGCCTCTAGGGAGATATAAGAAATATTTGCACTTACAAGATCCCATTAATTTAACAAATTATAAAAGCTCTATTCCAGAATTAGCAGGAACAATATCAAGATATGATGAATGATTTCTTATAATATATAAGTATATATAATGATATCTCATATGTTATCTTATCTTATATACCGGTATATGTAAGTTACCATACCTTGATTTCCGTTTAACACCCATCTTTTTCACCATAACTATTTGCCTACTTCTGTTAAAGCTCTCATAACCGAATGTGTGACAGCACTTGGCAGATATGCCAAATCAGCTGAGATTTCTCTCCAGCTATGAGAGTGCAGGAAGTGGAATATCTGATTTCATGACATCATTATCCTGTGGTTTCCTACTGTCCACCCATGTCAAATGTCAACAAAACATCTAAGTATTTTTCTAAGCACAATAGAATGTGCACAGCTTGCATGTTTACCTTAACCACAGTTAGCTACTGGTTTAAGTTAACCTCTGATTGCCAAATTGGGGTACTTTAGTTTGGCTGAGGTAAACAACAGTAAATCAACAATATGAATCTGGTCTTTTCACAACACTTGCATCACCTTTGTTTCTTACAGGACATAATCCTTAATCTACTGATTCCACTGAACCTTCATTTTTGTTATGACACAGTTCATACAATTTGTTACATTATAAGCTTTTACTTTTAAAATTATCAAAGTTGCTGTAGAAACATGTAGCATGTTGCAGTAACCCTGTGTTTATAACAGTCAATTAAAGTTTTCATCAGCTACGCTTTCTCACAAAAAACTGTGCCTCAAACAGAGTCATGTTGGCAAATGACCTTACCTAGAAAAAATACACTGAAAGTTACTTTTCTTACTAGCCAGTGGATATCAGAGTTGTCTGAAATACCCTACAGGGATGGCGTGGTTGGTGCTTTAAGGGATGGCTTCACTACTAGGGTGGAGAAAACTACAAAGAATGTTTCATTGTCAAAAGCACTCTTCCTAATGCCCTGACAAGCTTCACTACCCAACAATAAATAATGCAATTTTTACTCTACTCACTTCACTTGAAAGGGGCAAGGATGGTACCTATGTACACAGGACTTGGCATTGGAGCATGGTACACTTTAAAGCCGGATGCCCTTCCTGACAACACCAATTCCACTTCTGGGGAACCAAATGCCTCCCCTCTGGAACAGAAGGTAACAGACACTTCCACTAGGCTCTTTATGAGAGGGGCAATCCTTTTCTAGGATAGGCCATCACTAACATGTATATCTCCTGACAAAAAGGTTTTTCAAACGTTGTCCTTTACCATTGTTACTTAGCACACAACACATCTTTATATAGCTTTTTCAAGTCCAAAAAGAACAAAATGCCATATTCTGAACAGGGAATAGTCCCTGAATTTTAAGAACTTTGTTAAACCATAATTTCCCTTATATGCTTTGTATAAATGATTGAAAATATCCTGAATAGTGTTTCTTACAAAAAAACATGTACATTTTAAAAAAGATAAAATGGAGGATATGGTCACAATGCAATTGAGACATCCCACCATGGTACAATTAAGTTGCACAAAGTAGTGAAAACATTTGTTTCATCTGAAGAGTGACCCACTTGAAAAGCCTGGCAACATGATTTTTGCCAATGCTTACTGAGGGACAATGATCAACCTCAGAGACTTCACATGTATGCATTTGAAACTGTCCAGGCTCTAAAATCTCTAAGAAATAATTAACAGATCCTTACCATAAAACTTGATAAAGGGTCAGGGTTCTTTGTCCTTAACCAGAAAAATTATGTCCAAAAATGGATAACATACTGTAAGGAAATTCAAGGAAATTCCAAAAACTAGGTAGTGTTGAAAAGAATGACAACACACCAAAAATTGATGGATTCCCTTTACATCCAAGATATAAAATCCTTATTCTCCAGTGTTATGCTTTCTCCAAGTTAAAATGGTTTCTCACTGTTTACAAGCTGGATGTGACTTGGTTCAAACCCAGAAGCAGCCATACAGAGGGGAAAGAGGGCATTGGGAAAAAAAATTAAAAATTCAATGAACAATATAGATAGACTGATAAACCACTGTTTGGGTTAAGAAAACGCTTATCAAGACCTTGTTGATACTCTTTCCAAATAAATTGTTACCATCATACAGTTTGGCACGTTTGTGATTGATGATTCATGATGAGAAGGGGTAAAATGTGGTCTTACCACACTAGGGCTATTGTGTTCTTCTAGATGATGAGTAAATTGTAAGCATTTAATTTGCAGATACTCACCAAAACGGAGCATCTTGAAAACCATGAAAATGGGTCTCAATCTCAAATTGTTAAGCTCATACTAAAACACGAGTCATGTATATTAGACATTAGAATCAGCTGTGGAGGATTAAAACTCATCAGTTGCAAGGTAAACACAGTTGAAGTTTCAGTAGAAACATCTAAAACTCCAGAGGAACAATGGACATAAAGTTGTGCGTACTATTTGATACCCAGTTGAAACCATGCTTACGGAGTTATGCAGTAAGTAACATAGGCATGATTCATCACATCCTTCCTCTTTATAGATGTATTTTCAGCTTGTAAAATGGACATTGTTTTACTGCATCATATGCAAAGGTCACTTTCTATTTGAAATATTGGTTGCTTAGGGATACCCTCGAGAAAATACGATTAGGGAGGAGTACTCCTGATTTAAGCCACATCTTTGCTGGTAACATGGAATAACTCACTTCTGCGTTAAGAGACAGATCTTCGTGCTGTTGAGGAATGGGAGAGGAAGTGGCTGGTTTCCTTTAATTCGGAAAAAACTAAGCTGATATCTTTTAATAGGAAGTGGGAGCTGCATCTCCCATATTCATGGATTGCTGTACTGATGTAGGTCCTGGAGAGATTTGTCCTCTTGAAGAATGTTCATCTTTGTGGCTGCTTGGCCTCTCTATTTCCTCTGACCTATGTCAGGACTCTTACATCCATTCTGTTGCCAAGTTTGCATCTAGAAAAGTTGGTTTGCTCTTTTGTGCCAAATCTTACCTCACTACCGAGGCCATGCTGTATCTTTATAAGTCCACTTTTCAACCCTGCATGGAGTACTGTAGCCATATTTGGGGAGGATCTCCTTCTTCCCATCTAGAGGCATATGTGCAATTTGGTCTGCCTAACCCTTGCTGCCACCCTTCAAACCCTATCCCATCCGCGAAATGTGGCCAATCTTAGCCTTTTCTACACATACTATCATGGGAAGTATTACAATGAACTGTTGTCATTGATTCCAGCCTGGTTTGTTCCGTCTCGGACAACCTGGTTTTCTCAAAATCTTCATTCTTATGCTGTTGCTGTCCCCTGTGTCAAGAAGTCTTTCTATGGGACTAGTTTCTTTCCGCAAACTGCTAAGCTGTGGAACTCTCTGTCGTCTGATTGTTTTCCCTCTTCTTATAACTTAGATGCTTTTAAGCCAAACGTGAATTCTTTCTTTTACGTTAGTTGTTCCTTTCCCTTCTCTCTCTTTCTATCTATATTGCTTACCTCTTTTCTAGTCCATACAATTAGTGGCTTTGGTTAGCCTTTTATGGTACTACGCCTACTAAAAAAAACAAAAACACCCCAACATGATATGGTTCTAAATACACAATTTCCCTAGAATCGATTTTGACTGTACACCCAGTAATTGCTTTACTTAGAATACAAAGTTGAAGAGTTCCTCACCTATAAGGTACAGATGGTGAAAGAATATTTGCCTCATTCTCTAAACGTGTTCTGCGAGCTGCAGAGTACTTAGAAATATCTTAAGAGTCACTAGTGGGTACTTTCAGAATCTACAATTTGGCGCAAGGAGGTGTGAAGAAGACGGCAAAAGATGCACTTCTGTGTATGCAATTGTAAACTTGATTAGGCAGTAGTGTTTACTAACCTGAAGTAGGATGGTGCAAAAAAGGCAGGCAAAAGGCGTAGAGGGTTGCAGCTGCGACTAGTCAATTTCTCAAAAGTAAAATGCAAGAAGTCATACTGATATGTCAAAGCTGTTTGATGTTTTAGAAATAAAACTGACTTTCGTTTGGGGGCAAACGTACCTAGGGCATATCCAAAATGTACCTTTTGTTCAGTTTTCGGAATTAAAAGGGAGATCTTTTCTTGTAATATTCTTTTATAAACAAATTAAATTTTCTAAAAAAGGAGCCCCTAAAAGCATTCCAGATTAAGAATTACAGAGAACCTTCGAATACCAAGAGAGAAAACGTCTTTAACAGAATGGTTGAAGTTTTTGAAAGAATGTATTTATCGCTAAAATGAATACTTCTGAAGCCGAGTTGTTATAGATTGTGATACTAGATTCCCTCGTAGCGCAAGAGGTTATTGAAGACTCGACATATTTGAGACATCATATACCAAAGAAAAGCAAGTGCGGCAATCTAAGGAATAGGAGAGCGAAGATGGGGGAAGCAGGGATGCATTTTCAAATATGAAGTGCCTGATACGGAGGAGATCATTCATGGCCTCATGGATGAAACGGGATCATATTATAGGCATAGAAAATGTAGTGTAGTAGGTCCTAATTTCGAATCGGTTATTCCGGAGGGGTCGGTTGCAAATGAAAGATTGAATATGTAGTGGGCTTTTTATGAAAAATGGATAAGGGATGTATGGTTCAACAGAAATTTTTTATTGTAATAGATGGTCTGATGACTCAGATTTCAATCAGGAGGAAATGTGCTTGACATACGCGTCCCTTCAGTCTGTTTTATGAACTGATAAGTTCCTGATAAACTAATTGAAAATGTAACAGAAATAGAGATATATTACGTGTCAAGAAACAAAAGACATTTTCATCAAGGAAATTGTATCAAAACGAAGTTCCAGATTTCTATCATTCCGACGTTTCTTCTGAATATTTTTAACAATTCAATTCTTCTCTTACAACGATTGCCGCTTTACAATCGCATCTCTTTATCGTCCAAAAACCCCGAGTAGTTAAGTGCCGAGACTGTGTAAATATAAAGGCTTGACTTGACAAATTTTCAGAGATTATGAGTACCCCCTGGCACACCTAACGCATGCTGTCCTTTAATAGTAGGGGAGCTAGTCTGGACCACTCTTTACTTTTTGCCTCATCAATCAGGAAGGAGATGGATACGAAGCTGTGCATCGCAATTTTCTTGGGCATCCTTGGCCAGTGTTATGGACATGGTGCAATGATAGATCCTGCAGCCAGGAACGCCATGTGGCGATTTAAAGAATTCGTGGGTCGGGTGGTACCGAATTATAACGATAATGAGCAGAACTGTGGTGGCTTCTCAGCTCAGTGGTTGAAAAATAATGGAAGATGTGGAGTCTGCGGGGATGCTTATCATGCCAAGAACCAGGCTCATATTTACCCTGGTCGCTATGCCAAAGGCATCACTGCCAAGACCTACAAGCAGGGTCAACAGATTGAGATCTTAGTAGACATAACATCAAATCATCAAGGTAAGAAGTTAAGTAGTTATTTAAGCGCCATATACATGAAATTTCTCTAGATTGACTTGATTGACCTCAAATTTCTCTCGGATAAAAAATCTAACAGCATTGTTTAATTTTTAATATAATACTCCTTGTATCACTCCTGTATCACTCCACAGTGTATAGGATAGCAATGATTTTGAGTGTTCTAAATTGCCTGCAGAATATTATTGTCTACGTCAGTTTGGCAGTCCCCTTTGCGTGTAATCATTGTTGCATCCTCACTACTTAACTAATCGCATCCTTCATATTCTTCAAAATGTTCCTACAGAAGAAAATGAGAAAAAGACAGAAATTTCCCTGTTGTTACCGGCATAAGACGACAACGATTGCGTTTGATCAAGTTTACTAATTTATATCCGATTACTTCATTCAGTATTTTTCGCCTTTCTTACTTCGTACTTTGCCTTCACGTATGGAGTAGCTTTTGTCGAAATTGCGCTAACTGAATGTCTCTGCATTGCGTATACGTCAATTTTAAATGGAAGGCTGTTTTTTCCTGGTATTACCGCAAAAATGGTACTATGTAACGCCATTGTAAAGCCAGTTGTGATAGAAGCCTGATGATCTGTAATTTCACCAACAGGAAAAATTATCCTGAGATTTTGAGGTCGGCGAAAATAAATCTTCCCGAAACTAAAATGTCACCAAATGTCGCAAAAATTATTGCTCGAGAAAATTGATTACGATAAGTACTTTAATCTGTACTTAGTCAAAGTGAATATTCAACAAGGAACCAAAGTTGATAGAGGCTGTTCTTTTCTTTAAATTATTTCACCTTGTTCAAGACAGAGGCCACTACTAGGAACGGTGTTACTTTTACCCTTTGGATGACAATCTATTCATGCTTGCTATTCATGTTATACATGCTTGCAGTCTCCTCTCTGTCCCATCTCTCGAAACATAGCTTCCCACCTCACGAGAGCAGATGACAGAGGGCAGTGTCTCCGAGATCGTGGTAGGCAAGCTCAGAGTCGGTTCGAACTCATGACCCTCGGATTGTGAGTCTGACACTCTACCACTATACCACTAATGTGTTAAAAGCGCAATGCTATGGGCATATTCGCACAATATGATACATAAACATCTTTGCTCTGGTTTTGACAAATAAAACTCCGCCACTGCCGGTCCCAACCCGGGTGAGAAAGGATGAGGGTGGGCTTGTTAACCGTCCCCAGAACCATTAGGTAAAGTTCACCTACGACAGAGGCAGTAAGTGAAAGAATGACATCTATACTTAGCATGGTAAGGTAGCTGCTGAACGAAATATACGGCACTCGATGTTCCATTCATTTCTGAATGTCGGGGAAACTATGTAATTAAGAAAGTTGAAAAACAATAATGCAAGCTTATTTAATTTTGAAATGCTTTACGAATAAAGTCAGGGTAAAGAGAAATAAAGTATACGCACTGGGAAGAGCTAGTGAACGACACTAGAGCCCATATCCAACAAATTTGTGATAATACCACCCGAACATGTTGGGTTCCATTTATAGAACTGGAAAAGCGGAGACACGGGAAGTGATTGTCCAGTGACAACTTTGTCTATAAGAAATTTTTGAAACATTTCCTATCCACGCGATCGGCACCACACCAAAGGTAAAGCTATAGGGTGGGAGGAAAGAGTTACCAACCAGGAGTAGCAGATGGACTCCTACTTCAGATTTTAGTGTACACGTTGATTCTACTGCAATTAAAAGGTTAGGGAAGACTGCTACTATCGTTTAACTACGTAATAATTGTGGAAAAGTGATAGACGAATAAAATTAATGGAGATCAAAACACCTCCAGCTTTGTTAGTGCAGCATTACATGCAATCAGAAGATCCCCAATCACTATTATCATTGCTTCAAGATTCTTTAATTTCTAAGTAGTGATTGTTGAAAGGCCAATGTACTTGATGGGGGTCTATTTTGATGAATAGGTAAAGTGTGCCTTCACTAATCAGGAAAAGGTTGTAACAATCAACTATTGTGGAGATACAGCACGAAATGAAACGGCTTGGAATGACAAGATACGGAATGATAAAGTGCGGAATAGAGAGGTACAGAGCGGTAAGGTACAGAATATACGAATCTAAGTACGGACTGGTAGGGTACAGAGTGGCAAGATACGGAGTGGGAAATTATGGAATAGAGAGGTATGGAGTATCTAAGTACGGATAAGGAAGGTACAGAGCAATAAGGTACGGAGTATACAAATCTAAGTACGGACTGGAAGGGCACAGAGTGGCAAGATGCGGAGTGGAAAATTATTGAATAGAGAGGTGCGGAATATCTAAGTACGGATAAGGAGGGTACAGAGTAGCAAATATGAATAGCATGAATAGGAAGGTGTCAATGACAAAATAAGGTAAGAAGGGTTATGCAACTACCATTGCACTGATGCTTGCTTCATAGTAATCATTACAGAAGCTTTCTCTATCACCTGTACAGGCCTGCTA
>JAAAKL020003245.1:0-23668 GCA_010016065.2 Carybdea cf. marsupialis auct. non (Linnaeus, 1758)
ATACATACACACATACACAAAAACACACACACACACACTGCTTTGTATGATTCTGGCAACCATGATGATACTCATGGCTTAAGTATGTTGCAACTTACTACCATAGCTTTTCTTCACAGAGCACTTCTTGATGATTTGGTTGCTCCCTTGAAACCAAAATAATAAAAGCTAAAAGTCTGATTTTCTTACTTTTACATCCAGCAGGTTCACTAGCTGACAGCCCATAAAACTGGTCTTTGCATTGGTCACATTTCTCTCCTGTGACATTGGCCTTACAAAAGCATTCACCACTGATCTGATCACAAATACCAGAATCAAGTCTAGATCCAGACATGTTGCACCCACATGCTGTAAGCAAAATAAAATTAAATACGTTGAGATAATGATATATTATCATAAATAAGTAACAGCCAATAAACAACAACATATTGCTACACTAAGAACTGTAGTAATCTCTGCCATCCTATGAGAAAGGAAAATGTGCTTTGCAGGAAACTGCTGGTGAGCGAAGCGGGAACTTGCCAGCAATCTACAGCTCTGGATACACAGGCATAGTTCTTGGCACTTTGGACGCCCCACCATAACATCCATAGGCCAGCTACTATGCCATGATGCAGAATGCCAGCCTGAAGACCTTCCAAGCTTGATGCAGGATTGAGGTGGATGGCACAATAGACTAGATGTCCAAGCAAACTCAATCAGATGATGATGAACTACAAACAAGTGAATCCTTGATTATGATTTCATCAATTTCTAGATGAGGAGACATGACCCCTCTACAGCTTGGTCAAAAAGATGTTTGATGGGCAATTCATATTTAACCTTAACTGGAAACAAAGATAGTGCACTTCTACTTCTACCATACTGTGTTTCAATCATCTGGTAGGTTATTTGGAATATAATGACATCTACAGAAATTACTCATTTCAGGGTATGTTATCATTTTGCTCCTATCACCTACTTTCAGTTCTGACCATGTACTCACCTCTCCTTTTCTGACTGAACCATACACATTGATGACCCTAACAACCAGAAGTATTTAACCTTGATAGACACCGACCATGTCACTCCCCAACTCCCATCCCACTTGTCATAAAGATCAAATTTTTAATGCGCCCAAATCTGATGGGAAAATTGGGGTGTCAACTTGGGGGGAGTGGCTAGAAGTTATTTCATGGCGACTACTTACCCTAATCTTCAGCACAATCTTTAACATTGAATGGTATACTAGTGAGGAATTGTAAGCAATAACAATAATCTTTCTTACGCTCTTATGTGCCATTGACTCAAAGCAACAGGGACTGCATAGTTAAAACCTTTTCTATTTAGCAGCATTAGAATAGTACTACCATTGTGTTTGGCATGGCCTCAAACTGATGATCAAGTGGAGGTCATATGTCTGTTGCTTAGTGAGAGTTAATGAGAAGTTAAAGACAGTCACAGTGGCTCACTGCGGGCAGGGTAAAGGGACAGAATACACTTAAATATTTCTCAAGGGAGTGTAGGCTACAAAACCCTCAGCTTCTGGTCTAGTCAGTTGTTAAAGGTGACTGCCAAGATGCAGAAACATTCAGTGCATAAGTAAATAATAATTACCTATCAAAGTGTTGCAAATCAGGCATCCTGATTCACGAGGCTTCTTGCATTTACTCACCCTCTCCACTATTGACACTGTGACCTTTCCACTTAAGATTCTTTTGCAAAATGTCAGAAAACTAACAATAGTCAACTATATCACCACGTCCACAATCACACCCTATAGTACATCGATAAATGAACTATCCCCCCACTATTTTAGTCTGGTACCATCTGTGCCAATCTTTCAACTGAACATATTTAGACAGCTAACTAATTCTGTGAGCAAATAAAGTCAAAGTTGGGGCTCTGGCACAAGTGCAACTGCAAGAACACAAGACAAACATTTAACAGACTGTGACAAATACACAACCCCACTTCTCTTACATCATATATATAATAATGGTGTTTTCTATTTCTTCTTGAAATGTCCACACCCCCACCCCCACCCCACCCCTAAAGAAGTGATAATTACTTTTCAATTAAAGATGTCCAACTTTGTCACTGTGCTTTTGGGTCACCATTCAAATTATGAAAGGGTTCCCATTATTGTATACATATGTTTTACACCTGCCATCTTTATTCTCTGCCAAGTGCAAGAGAAGTGACTATCTAAGTGCAAGACTCTTGATCTCTCCTTCATTGATCTGGGCATTCATTGATCAGGGCATTCAACTGTGTCCCAAGAGAAACACCTTGACAATCCATGAGGAAGGTAGGACTAGAGGAGTGGCTGGTGAGGATAGTCCAGGCTATGTATGTGCATGCCAAGAGCAAGGTCAGAGTGAGGGAGTTCTACAATAAGGACGAAGGTGTTAGAGGTGGGGTCAATCAGGGGTCAGTCCTCTGCCCACTACTCTTCATACTATATGCTGATGACCTTGCCATCATAGCACTATAGCAGATACCATTAAGGATCTTATCAACAGAACTAGCACCTGGGCAATAAATTTGTAGAGCAAGGAAACTAAGAGTGAATGTCAATAAAACCAAGATGCTCTGCAGTGGTAAGGATATGATATGATGTGATATTATATACACAGGAAAGTGACCACATGGTGTATGCAAGAATGGTGTAGGCAGAAATTCTATCTTCTGTCAAGGGTGCTCCAACTGAATCCACAAGGTCTGCAGTAGTTTCAGAGGCAGACTAGTATAGGATGCCACACAGACAAACTCCCTGCCAAGGTACATCTGCAGCCATCGATGGATGCCCTCTCCAGCATGTAACAGTTGATGGACACCAGTCAGACACTGTGGATTCCTTCTCCTATCTTGGAGACACAATCAATGCAGAAGGTGAATGCAGTGCTAGCATCACTATCTGGTGCAGGAGTGCATGGGGGAAGTTCTGGAAACTACTCCCCATTCTCATAAACAGAACCATCCGTGTGAAGTGTAATGCTCTATGCAAGTGAATGCTAGGGGTCCAGAAGAGAGAATTGCACTTGTCTGAGAGGAATGACAAGGCAATGGTCAGATGGATGTGTGCTGTAAAGGTAGGAGACCGGATCTGCACAACTTCATTGTACCATAGATTGGGTATAAAGGAAATTGGCACAGTCATAAGACATCAAAGACTGCACTAGACAGGGCATGTTCATAGGAGCACATCTTGGACCAATCAATGTCTATCAATTGATGTGGTAAGCAGCAGAGGTAAAGGGCATCTGACAAAGAACTGGACAGACACCATCAAGGAAGATCTAAGTATTTCAAGCCTCACTATGGACATGGCCAAAGGCAGGGAAGCATGGGGGGGGGGGGGAAGAAACTACAAGATGCCAAAAAAGGGTCAAATGGACATTAAATGCAAGATGATGATGATGATAATGATGATATGTTTACATAAAACATGGACCTCCTATGTAGACAGAAAACCTAAAGTTATATATCTACGTACCAAGACACACATTTGGATCCCTCAGTGAAATGCTGCTGTTCCTGTAGTATCCATGCTGACAGTTCTGGCAGTTATCTCCAGCAGTGTTGTGCAGGCAGTTATCACAAACAGCTACTTGTCTTGTGGTATTGAAAATGCAACTTAATGAGTGGTTGTTGCAGTGGCATACTATAAATAATAGCAAGCAAGAGCAAGATAACTTATTATACACAATATTTCTTTATAATAATGTTCATTTTCAATGATTTTGATGATGATGATGATGATGATTATGATGATGATGGTGATGATGATAGTGATGATCATGTTGACGATGACAACGATCATGATGATAACGATCATAGTGATGATGACAATGATCATGGTGATGAAAATAATGATGATGATGGGGTTGATTCTACAAAAGAAAAAGAGAAAGGTAATATGATGGTCACAATGATTTTCTTCTATACACATGAAAATAAGAAGGAAATATAGAAAACTGAATGCACTTGAACAAGAAAATATACAATACTACAATAAGATATGTTTTACTTCATGCATTCCTCTTTGAGTGAGGTTAGGCTGCTACCCATCAACATCAGTCTTCTCAGGCATGAGCACTTCAAGACTAAATGTGTTCCCTAGTGTCACCAAAGATTCTTCATGGATTTAAACCCAGATCCTCTAGAATTGAAGGCAACAAATCTATCCAAGTGATCATGGTAGCTTTCAATGACATGATAGATAAAATTAAGATACAGATCTAATGAAAACCCTCTTTGGTATTACCATCACTTACTTCTAATCCTTGCAAGTGGTGGTTTGCAATTTCTACTATGGATAACAAAAGCTAAAATGTCAACTAATAAAATTCAAGAACACTGTTGAACTGTTGTACTTACATTCACATGGCTTGCCAAATTCCCACATTTTATTGTTGTACAAAGGTAAACATCTTTCACAGTTGTCGCCTGCAGTGTTCTTTTCACATTTACACTTTCCATAGGCCTAGGAAAAATAATCTTAGATGAAGTTTTACTGTGGATATCATGATTTACATCGATTGATCAATTACTAATGATATCTTAACTTGGGTGTGGGGTGGGTGGGTGCTGTTTTGGAAAACAATAGAATTGCACAGCCAGGCCAAAGGCATTGGCAACTCTTGGAAATGGTATGGCTGAGGGGGAATAAAGTAATGGTGTCTGAAAAGGAAAATCATAGTGACAACTACATTGAAAACGTTAGCCTATCAACTAAATAAAACAAATTAAACAGGTAAAATACCACCAAAGAACTAGGATTAGGAACCTAGGGTAGAGATCCTGTAAAATGTATTCCAGCTCACTGAGGCTACAGACAGCCTCCAACCATGGTTCTAATAAAAAAAGAAGAGTTGGTGTCTACAATACCAATCTTTAATCTTGCTTCAATTTGCTTGCAGGTGCTTTTGTTGACTTGATTAGTCATGATTTCATAATGTATAACAGTTTACCATCTACTGCCTCATAGCTTGGAAATAAGTGGCTTGTGTCATGACATCATCCTCCCCATCCCCTTCCATTTGCTCATTTCAGTTTGATTAACAACAGTTGCTATCCCTTAACAATAAAGTATCTTGTAAGAAGGTAAAATATAAGACCCTATTCAATATCAAAATGGAGGCAAGCTAGCTCACTCTGCAGAGAGCTGGTCTAGCAAACAGTAAACTGATGGCTCAAGTTACTGCTCAGCAATTGATATTAAAACTCTTTGGAAAGAAGAAAGGAAGGAAACTACCTCACCATGCCATGGTCCATGACATGCAACCACAACATGCCCACTACATTCTGTAACAGAGTGCAGGACTACCTTTGTCTTTCTACTAGATATACAACTAAATAAAATGTACAGTTGCATAGGGAGGCTTTTTTCCTTCTAAATATTCTTGATATATTACTCAGCATACAGTATATATACACTGCTCATTATGCACTGTGAGATTTTTTGTTCTCATCTGCACAAGTCAAGAAATGGGTCTTAGCATCATAAAGGGAATTCATGCTCCTCACATCTGAGAGATAGTTATTGATTTGAGAAGCATATATCACAGGTATCTGGATTTAGGTCAATGCTCATATGGAATGCTCTGGTGTAATGCTCTTCATGCATACTGTGTTGTTGAACTGAAATATAAGTGACCCACAAACGATTGACTTTCTTTTCTATTTGAGAACTAGAGTTAGAATCCCTGAAATAACACAACAAAGTTTTAAGCAATGGCTTACCTGTTCATCACATGAGTCTGCCATGCCATTACAAAAGCAAGACCCTTGGATGTCCATGTCTCTTAGTGCAAAGTAAAACTTCTTTCTGTCAGCTGTTTCCCTGTTGAAATCAGCTGGTTTGTAAAACTGGTGCAGGACAACCCTCACATTGGTTGTAATGAAGTAATCACGCACTCTATCCCCACTTAAAGCTTGCCTAGCTATATCATCATCTCTTCTTGGAGCATATGTTATCTGAAAGAAAAAAACACGCAAATAACATCAGATAAAACTTAACTCCTACAGAACAATAGTAATGGTCAAAAAACACTAAACACTCAAACAAGCCTACTGAATCTGCCTGATGTATAGATTTCTGATGAAGCCCTCACATGACATAATATTCCAGACTTCAATATCTACGCTGAAGCTCATGATAGTGATTGTCATCAAAAAAAAATCATCATCAATAATGATGATAATGATGTTGATAAAAATGATAATGATGATCACTGATGATGATGATGATGATGATGATGATGATGATGACGATACGATGAAAATGAGAATGATGATGTTGGTAATAAAGATGATGATGAGTGGGACAGAAGTAGTGATTACCACGATGATGATGATGATGATGATGATAATGAGGGTAATAGGATGATAATGATAAAAACTGATGATTATGTTACTGAAGATATAAATGAGGATGAGGATGAGGATGATGTATAAAGAAGGGAATGAGTGCCTGGTGGGGGCACTGTGATTGAGGCAAATGGAGAACAAGCAGGAGAGACAATACAGGCAGGTCAGCAAGGTAAGTATGAGTGTTGGCGTCTTAGAATATGAATATTGTATATGAATATAAGGGTTATACTTGGAAAACTGTGAAATGTTAGACACTAGTGCAAGAGACATACCTGCTTTCGAGCAACTTCTGGGTCAATTCGGAAGCATAATACCTCAGTACCTCGATAACCTGACGATTCAAGGCGACCGAAGGTTCGTAAGCATGCTCTTGCATAATAAGCCAAGATAAAAAATGTTTTCCCAAAATCTTGAGATCGCTGAAAATAGACTCCTTCTGGAAGTTCATATTGAAATGTTACTATGATGTGATGCAAGATAATTCTCTGATTAATATCTAATTGTATAAAAACCGGTTCCTCGAAATTTTTGCTTTTCCAAAAGGTCGGCAATTCATATGCATCATATAAATACTCCTTAGGATGTCTCTGTGTTGGACTTGCTGCATCACAAACCATGGCACAGTTCTGTTGATCGCAAAATGCTTCTGGTGGCGTACCACACGTGGAATTGACTGACACAACTGACGTGTTAACCTTGGCTAAGTCTGTTGGTGGTGGATGGCATGGTCTGGTGATACTGCATGCTGCATCTACGACGTGGATATTACTAACCAACGAGCTCAGTAAAACGATGAACACTGATAGCTGCAGTACCGAAAATGTATAGAGCTCCTTATTTCTGAACGTAGTAAAAAGATAATTCTCCATCTTGAGAAGATGTTCTTCAGGTTTCCTCTGCCTTATCTCTCTCTTAGGAAACAAACTTGACTTAACGATTGTGTAATCAATGGTCTAAACGAAACCATTAGGAATATTACCAGCTCACATTATGATAAAACTTCACTGTAACGTCCGTATTATAAATCCTTCTTTGTCAAAAACTTAGGGTACACTTTTAACTTCTCGGCATAGAGTACATCATTACAAATCAACGTCAACTTCCAATTTCTCCTGGGTCAAGCCGGCCATACCAACTCCGGGTTGTAACGCTAGAGATTTAAAATTTCCAACGGTTAAATTTGTGAACTCAGCCGATTCTAGTCTGCAGCAATAATTATATATTATTATATTATGTTATATAGCAATAGTTTTTCTCCTTTGACAGTGGTTTGTTGTAGTGGCAAGTCACTATGATATTCTGACTGGAAATGGCTTACTGGAGAGAAGCACAACTCACATGCAAAATAAACATTGCCTCGTTTCCAATTTCACTACAGGAATTTTAAATTTGGAGGGCGAAATTCTATGTAAGGAGAATACAGTACGACAAAAAATGATTTATTTATCTCTTTCAAATGTAAGTCTACTTTTGGCTCTTTTCTCTTATGAAATAAATGTAACATGAGCAAAACTGATGAAGTGTACCGCTACTATTGATTTATTATTTTCTAACCTCTGTACGGGGATCCTACACAGTCTGCTCTCTTATTTTCTCTCGGATAACGATCCAGCTTCACCATGGCAACGCATAAAGCTACTTGAGCTGGTGGCAAACAGATTACCCTTTCTGATTGTGAGTCAAAGAGTGTTCTCGAAACAGACTCTTGTATTTTAGCAAAGCGGATGTTTTAACTCCATCATGAATGTGCTTCCTTTATGTCAATCATCCAAAATGAAGTTTGCTATGTAGGTTCGTGTCCTTTACATTTTTTTTCAGCAGATTTTGACTAAATTTTGATGCGAAGATCTTATCGCTTCTGTCAAGTAGTGAGCAGACAATCAGCAAAACATTTTACTGATATTCCTTCTTTCTTTCTTTCTTTCTTTCTCTCTGTCCCCTAACCCTTAAGGTCGTAGGGGCGCTGCACCGATGAACGTTGCACCAAATGTCTCCACCTCTCTCTATCATGGGCTAGTCTCTGAGTAGTAGCTATTGAGACAAGGTAAACATAAATTATTTGATCTGGAAAACGGTCGTTGGAAGTTACATCATTACTTGGATTTTAACCGATTTACGTCTTTTCAAAATCATCGACATTGCTAACCTGGTGTTCTTTTTGATACTAGAATATCACTCAGTGTCTCTATCAGTATTAGTACAGAGGCTCGGAATAATCGTCCCCATAAGGAGCAGGGTATGGTAAAACCATTCAGTTTTTACATGGTAAATATGGGTGTACCTTACATCTTGTTGTTTATTCCCCCCCCAGCCCCGCCCCCTTGTTTTGACAGTGGTCTCGTCATTGGGAGCATTGTAACTGGTATAGAAATCCTTTTAACTTTGATGGTATGGATGTCTACACGCCCCAGGCTGAAAGAGCTCAGGAGATCACATTTTGTCTTCAGACTGCTTTCCTCTTACTTATGATATTGACACTTCTAAACGTAATGTCAGTCGCCATCTTTTTGGAAGTCTTTAACTTTTGTTATCACATCTATTTTTCTGCTTATTTTTTAATTCTACTCCTTTCAAAGTAACTCAATTTCTTGAAGTGGCAACCCTATCTTGTATTAAGTGAAGAATTTTTAAAGCAAGATAATTTGAATTCTCAAATTCTCAGATTGTCAGTTCATATGAGCTGGCTGTTGCGAGAAAGAGGACGGACGTCTACTCACTGATGGTAAACTGAAAGATCAATCTAGGACTTAAACCTTGTTCATGAAAAGTCGTAATACCACGAGGAATCAAAGCCTAGGCTTCTTCATTACGAGTCGGACATGCTGCCGCCAGACTACGGTCTCTATATTTCGGAGGATGCAAAATCTGGGATGCTTATGGTTTCAAGAACGTCACTAAATAGCCTCCTTTTTAGGCGTAAAAACTACGATGCCCAATTGATGCAGTTTCCCATTTCCTTAACCTAAGATTCTACCAGTCCGTTAACTAAACACAAGCGGCTTGAGTTCAGCAGATCGGTGTCATGAATGAGAGAGAGAGAGCAAGAGCAGATGAGCCAAAGCTGGTGTGTTGTGTACTTAGGACCGTTTTCTTTTCTGTGTTAAATACATATTCCGACGTCATGGTGGGATATCAAACAGGATACGTTGCTGTTGCGAGGTCATAAGACCACATAGAATCGAACCGCCAGCATTCGATATTGTTAGATATGCTATCGCTACAGTGAGCACTACAATGAGGCCTCTCACTGCTTTTACTCCCAATTAAATAACACGTTTACCTTTTCACTCTTGATTATTTATTTCGTAGCATCAGATAATTTAGATAATTTAGCCCACATACTGTCCAACCTGTTTTCACGATTGTCACTCCAGAGTCTAATGATTAAAGGCGACAAGATTGTGGTCGATTCAGAGAACTTCCTTCCCATGCGAACTTAACGAGCATCCGTTGTATGCGGAGGGAAATTGTGACGTCACGATTTTGAAAATGTTTAACTTATGGAAATTACTCAAATTTCATGTTGCCATATTAGTAAGAACGTCAATGGCCCAAAGTGAGAGTGTTGCCCGCTCCCAACACCGAGATATTAGCTCTCAAAGTTTTAAATCTCCCTAACAAAACCTTATCATTTGATGCTGGATCCTAACGTAAAGAACATCAACTGATCTTTGAGCAGATATTCTTAGATTCAAAGGCGTCGAGTTTTAACACTATATACATTGCAGGTTTGGTATTGTGGGAAACAGCCTATTCTAGGGTAGGCTTTTGATATCTGGAGTCAAATCTTAATGTTCCCAAAACTTTTTGATCGGTGACGTCATCGCTTTCCATCCGCATACACGACATTTTGCTAGCCTTTCCTGTTCAGAACGAGGCTGCGGCTCCTTTTCGTAAATCAATAGCTACCATTCCTATCTCCCTGAATCAAACGGTGATGATAAATCGACATTAAGGCAAATCGGATCCACATGAGCTACAGATAGACTAAGTAAGGACGCCTTGCTATTTGAAACAGAATATTTGTTAATATCTTCACTGATTTCACTGATATAAGAACTGCTGTGACCCGTAATAAAAGCCCCGGTGCTATTGATCAATTGCAGGTTGTTTTGACCGCAAATGAAAATAACTGACTAGTAATGCTGAATTTTATTGTTCTTTACATGACTAATATCAAAACCAGCAATGAGTTCTTATTGATTTCATGTAAGCTTTACACTATGAATTTTATGAATCTTCGCCTATGATTATCATAAACCCAGCCACAAACAGCCATGCTTGGATATAAACATCATATTCTAGTCAGCAATACTCATACAAAAAGAACTGGGCTGCGCCAAACACAATGCTACGTTGATCAAATCGGTCGCATAAACGGTGGTGTTTGTTGCGTTAAAGACACATAAGACTGCCGCCAGCCATGAAGCTTCGTGTATCTGAAACCAGACGTTTTAAGGGGTCAACAGGAGAGAAAGCGCGCAGCGGCCACACTCACTGATATGACACCTAGCTTCTGGACTAACTAACTATTAACAAATCAACTCGATTATCCTATACTTCTCTAGTCGTACTACTGATAGTTCCAATTAAGATATGGACATTATCATAGCCTTTAGTGCAAAATTTGTTATGATAACAAGGCAGATCTGTCCATCTTTGACGTGCACGCTTTTTAATATACATAAAACACTCCTTTCTTTCCTAAAGCGTTCTTGAAAGCAAGTGTGTAGTATACCATTACGCTTTACACACTCTTTTTTAACATGGTACAACGAAGATCAACTAAAAACAGCAGAAACATGATATCTACGAAGAATGCTGAAATTTCCATCGGTAATTAAATGCATAAAGAGGAAGGCCTAGACTGGGATTGAACACATCGGAAGTTGATACAAACACTTGCTAATAGACAGATACCATTCATTGGTCACATAATAAGAAAAGGAAAGTATGAGGGTGTTGTATTAAGGAGGGAATAGAGAGAAAGCGTGCGCGAGAACGACACCAAGAAACAATTTGGGTGGGATTTAAAGAGGATTGACGGGATCTAATGACTGCCGCTTACGGCTGGATTCTGGCACGACACTCTCATCGATTGCAAATAAAGCCATAGCATTGTTCAAATAAACGGCAAAAACGTAAACTATACAATGGGTAACTTTTCGCCTTCCTCAGGCTCGCTGAAAATTTGCTACACTGAACTTAGGTATCAACGGGACACACATAAACACGAGCTGCAGCCTGGTACACTCAAACCATTATAAAATGGGTTCTATGGTAAAACAATGTGCTTATTTACAGTAGAATACAAAAGTTGGGATGCGCAAGGCTGTAGTTTGAGTTTCGATTTTATAACTGTACTGTAAATGGCGGAGTTCAGTTTAAACAATTTTAGGTGGACCTTAGGAACGCCTTCTATGAACACGCGAACATATAATTTGCCGAACTTGAAAGAAATCAATTAAACATTAGAAAAAAGCTACTGATCTAAAATTGATATTTCCACTAAATTGCTATTACAAGATAATTCATACACAAAGCGGTAGAAATAAGTGTAGGATACCTTGGGAAGTGTGAACCGAGGTTCGACAGAAATGCTCCTACATTTCAAGCAAGGGAGATTTTTCCGGGAAGAGATGCAGAAATAGCTACCGTAGCAAGGGAACATAATGCTGTCTGAGAAAGTAAACTATAGCCACGTGTATCAATATAACAAATATTCCACAGGATCCTTGCTCCTTCATCAATGTACATAAAAGTACATAAAATATGATATTTGTTATGTAAACGTAAACGAATACGGTCAATATTATTTATACCTGAAATTCAATAATAGGTTAATCGTCAGTCATCGATATAAACCCGTCTAACGACAAACGAGGAAACACGTTAATGAGTGACCAAGACACATCTGCAGCTATCTTCAAAAAAGTATTCAACAAACGTGCTACAACTGACTAGACTTCAAAGCTTTATAAACCATGGAAACATTTTCATTTCCTAGCTGTTCTTCATTTTAAAACAAATGTGGCGTCTAATGGCTGCAGTCAATAATGAGACGAGTTCCTGACAATGGTGTTTTGGTTTATATCATGGACTATCAATCCTCAATTCGATCTGTTCATTACAAGTTGCAGTTGCTTGGAATGAAAATTGATTTCATTTTCGCGCTACGGTAGCTTACGGATAGGCTAGACGTAGATTGCTACCAATCATGGATGAAAGACCAGGCTACTTCGTCACGTGCTTTACGTACGTGACTACAGCCTAGCTTCAGCCCGCAACTGTGACCAACTGCACAGAGCTGAATACGGTTCTTTCAGGTTAGAAGAATCTTCGTCGCCACTTTGTTTGATAGAGAGGCTACATAAAGGTACGATTGTTTTCTTCAATGTGTCCCTGCGGTTCTTTAGAGAAGGTCAACAAGTGTCATGCTGATTCACATAACTGCATGAGTTTGAGGATATCATGGGTACGAGACTCCATGTTGTTTTCAAAGATTACGAAGTTTGTCAACAGTAAATAAGAAGAAGTCGACTGTATCTGCCGTGGTTACTGTTTTTCTGAGCATTTAGCCCTACCATTGAAACTTCAGATGGCGAACTTTTGCGAGGCTGCTGCCAGATCGAGGCTAAAATCGCTAATCTGAAAGAACCGTATTACGGAAGTACGAAAGAAGGTATCAAACGTTTACTAGAAATAAGTCAATAGAAAACATTTCAGTTGCATCATTCTTGAGAAATAAATGTCGCGAATTGCTTTGTTCAAACGGACTTAATATACGTAAATCCAATCCATTTACCACATTTTAAAGAGGTTATCAGTAGCTTCATTCGGCAATATTAGTGGCCTTTGAATGCACACCACTACTAGGAAATTCTTACAGTTTTAGGCGCAAGACAGCGGACTATATAAAATAACTTTTTACAAAATGGTAAATGGGGGCCTGTCCCCTTTCGTCAAAAATGACAATAGGTTATGATTTGCAACAACTGTGCACTCACAAGCTCCCCTTATCGGGTGAATGTGGTCAATATATGGTCACTGTACTGTGTTGCTCCTTTTAGTATATTAGTGCGAGCAACAAGAACTAAGCAAAATAATAAGTGGATCTTAAGTTGCCAATTCCTAACCCACATTTACCCATGCTCTAGATCAGTGTTTCTCAACCGGGGACCAGGTGGTCCCCATGAGGTTAACTAATAGTTCTGAGGAGGCTATTGATTACTAAAAAAAGTTAATGGAGTGCAACAAGAGTCACCTGGGGGACCCATGTCATTGTTGTACATTTACGCTACTGTTAGTGAACATACCACAAACTTCGTTTTCTTCAACTGATACACATGCCATTATTCATTATAGCTGAAAAGTTTGAGACAGAGAATCAAAAATCTTGTCGACCAGGTTGCTACGCCTGCCGGTAAGGGTGTTTGTAGTGGGAACGCGGTAATGCTCTGAAATAGGTCGAGAAACACTGATCTACCCTCTTTATCATGTTATCACAGTAAAATATTCTTGGCGAACAATTCGCTGAAGTCCAAGAGATGCCTCATTTTGATGCTGTACTGTTGGGGCGTGTACCAGACATATGTCTGATGAACGCTATGTCATGAATGAGAACCGTAAAAACTGACAGAACTTCCGCAGTAGACCAAGAGCACCTTCAAGCCATAGAAGTGTATTTGAACACATAGCTCTTGGGTGCAACGACTCTACGTACCACGAGCCAAGACAATTTATGGCACTCGTATTCAAATTTGTAAATAACATCACAAAGCGCGCAATGCAACTTCAACAATATACCATATGAACGACAAACTCCATTCATTCACTACCCCCTTTACAACTATCAGTCGCTAGTGTCCATCGAGTTTAGCTAACTACAATTCCTACACTTCACAAATCTTGTACTGTCTATTCAGTAATTGACTCCCACATTTTCGATTACCAATCTGCTTCTTTCCTCCACGAACGCATAACTGATGTTGTAACATTTTGAAAGTTATATCGTAGCAGCATCTTCCAAGGTAATTTCCTCTACCTTAGCTTCTGCCATCCTATTTCTGGCCACCTCTTCTTCCTTGCTATCTATACTTTGATAACTGCTCTCCTTCAAATCCGTCGAATCACCATTCCTGTGCTTCTTCGCGGCGCTTTTTGCTAACTGCATCATACTTACGATGTATCGGTAGAAAGCCCTTTCATCTGCATTTCCCCTGTGGTAGGGTTTAGAAGGTAGTCTCCCATCTGCAATATCGGTGAAGAAAGGGATGCTGCTGTTACAATTAACGGTTTAGCTGGAGATTTTCTTCACCAATCAATATTTGTATTCATTCACTCATTTATTTATTTCCTTATTTATTTTTATTTGACTATGTTTACCATAGTAGCCTATTTGTCACAAGCAGTTTTCTTTGCGGCCCGGTATCAAAACGTACAGCAAAATTAAACGTGTGACATTAGAAAGATAGCGCATAGAGGAAATTGAAAGTATAATATAGTATTGAAATAAACCTTACAATTTTTTGACAATACAAAAAAATTTGACAAACTAGCTTTCAACATTTTTAGTGATCAAGTGTCCCTCATAGCCTCTATTATTATGTTCCATTCAGATGCATCTAAACATAATGTAATTGAATATTATATACTCTGCCCATAAAGGGCTTATGATTATACATAGATAGCCAACGAACTTTTCGCTAGCGTATTTTAACGATACTACAAGCATAGCACTCCTAGAAATTGTTTGACAAAGGTAGCAATTATCACCAAGATAGTCCTCATCTTCCTCTTATAAGAAGTGGATTTATTAACCTCCGGTACAACTTCCAAAGATAAGTGCCAAAATTAAGTATGAAATACTCTTATCACTTTTGTTTAACTAAATTGACACGTGTGTGAGTTTCTGTGATAAAGAATCTTCTAGTTCCACATTCTATACCGAATTACTGTGAATACATATGGAATGTTTGCAGCGTTAAGTTAAATTAAGAAAGCCATAGTATTTAAGGGACGGATAGATAAAATACCATATAAACGCGCATTACAGTTCGGACTGCTCAAGCTTTGTGATGGACTGGGTGTAGCTTCACCAAAGGGTTTATTGCTTGTGAAATACTTATCCATTCAACTTTAGATCGATTCAGATTTGCGTCTAAATCCGAACGGTTTCAGACTCTAAAGAGTTATCACCTCACTCATTCTTCCTCTCAGAAGTATTCTCGATGGCATTAAATAAAGACATTTTAAATACCATCATCTTCATCGTAGATATCAAGGAAACGTTTCATAGCTTACACAGGGACTAGATGATGAAAATATAGAGGGGAGACCCCAGAAATTCACAAATGCAACTTCAATTTTACACGAAGATGTCAACGGGGAGCTTCGAACTCCTGATAGAGAGACCGGGGATGTACATGCTGAGATGCTACAAAGTGACACACAAACAAGTCCGAAAAACATGGTTTCAGAATTGAAATGAGGAATCGGAAAAGAACACTTGGTGACATTGCTCACCTGTCAGAAGAGATAGAACTGACACCAAAACTAAAGTCGATGAAGTCGAGGAGAAAGCTGGGCTGCACAGCAACATTAAGAAGACAGAGTTCACGAAACATTGTTATTAGTATCTAGTAACTATCAAGTAAAAAGCTTGGAAACGAGTAAAAGTCGTCGACGATCTATAAACATTTGGGACCTGTATGAGCAATTCGGAAAAGGACATCGATGCATGGGAGCTGCTTGTTTGGAATGAATGCCATGAGCTAATAATGGTATGGAAATCATCCTGCAGAAAGAACAACGAGGGTAAAGTGTACATCGGAATAGTAGAATTTTATCTGGCCCCCTGGTTTCTAAAAGCGAAGGGGAATAGGGAAACAATTGGGAAGCATGTATACAGTTATCCTTCGAATGATCATGAACGTGTCTTGGCAAAACCTCTCCACCAATGCTGAATTATACGACGACCTGCCCAGACTAGGTCTAGCAGTGAAATGTGTACGGCACCCAAAGAACACTATAATCCAACTTAGCACTACGGCTATCATACAACGGAAGGAAAGGTGGAAGCCCTAGCAAGAAATATAAGAAATGTCCTTCAGCAATACACTGTCATAGCATCAATTTCAGAAATTAAAAAGACGATGATAAATAGGAGGACTTGGAGAGAATATGCTTGTCGGACTTGTTTGGAACATCGGCCAATGTAAGGTAAGGTAACCCAACGTGCTTCTTAAGTTGCCTGCCTCTCTCTCCACCCTCACCTCCCTCAACCGACCACACAAACCTCGTAGCTAGGGAGGAAAACTACTGCAAACTGGAACCGGTCGGCAAATTTTAAGGCACATCCTTATAACATTCAGCCATATGTTCCTTTTTAAGCCTGTGATTTTAGGAAGTGAATAAATGCCATAAAAATGAGTGAGAATATTATAAGAATACAGTCAGTAGGAATGGATTGGGGGTCCAAAGCATTGTTATCCCTACATACTTACTATGAAAAATAGTACTCTCAGGTGACTGATAAACAGACTGATAAACAGGGGGTCTAATCAAGGTTGGATTAGGGATTTTATTAATACGTTTTTTAGGTTTGGGATTTAGATTATCATAGACCAACACTTGCAGGTACATAGTTGAAAGATATCTGTAAATGTAGAGATATAGAGGTGTGGTGCGAAGTAAATAGTTCATTTCCTACCGCAGAAGTTATAGCTGTCATCAGAACTGTTATTAAAAGAGATGAAATGAGGTGAACTTAAGTCAGCGGACGTTAGTTATTAACTAGTAGAAGTGTTTTGCTTATTTTATCTCAGACATTGCATCATTGCATTTCATCATCACTGTTACGATCGTCATAATCATCATCATCATCATCATCATCATTATCATCGACATCATCATCATCATCATCATCATCATCAATATCATCGTCATCATCATCATTATCATTATCATTATCATTATCATTATCATCGACATCATTTACCATAATCCTCATATTCCTCCCCACCTGCACGCTCATTTTTAGCCACATTCCCATTGAAATCATCATCATCATCATCACTACCACCAACATCATCATTACCACCATGATCATGATAATCTTAACTTTCTGTTTGGTGTTTATTTTCCATCCTGATGTAGCTTTAGCGTTGTCTCATGACTTACGTAGTAGAAAACCTCCCCTTGGATAGTTCCTTAGTCGCTTTCATTTTCATTGTATGATGCTAGTCACCTCAAGCCATGCCTGCCTCGATCGCCCTCTAAGCAAACGTCCGCCAACGTCAATTGTTATGCATCTACTAGGCAAAACACGTCCATCCATTCTCTCCAAATAACCAAAACAGTGCCAACCTTAATGTCTCATTATACTCTATTATGTTACATAAATTCAGCACATTCGTTAACTCCAGATGGTAGCCCTTTTGTATAGACCATTTGATAATTCCAGCATCGGTTCATTCTGGACTGATCACATCATCTTCTTAAACTGACAACAGTTTTGCTACCGTAAAGCACAATACTGAATATGCAAGTATGGGAGGGTTCAAATTTGTTAAAAATTGTTAAAAACTCCCTGAAATTACTCCATCTACTTTAAATCGTTACAGTAATACTATCAACTGCATCCTTCTCTTGTACCTATCGAGTCATGGAAGTTTGACCAGGGCAACATAACTATTTAAAGATATTTAAAGACTGACCAGCATAGTTAACTACAATAGGATCCTCACTTGTTTTGCTCGCTTCCTCTGTACACGTCTGCGTTTATCAAGTCTTTCTCTCTTCACTCTACCTTCAACGCCATTACATCACTTTTACACCCCGGCACACCAGCACTGACTGCGTCAAGAATTGCTACCAACATCTTTTCTGCAAACTGCATAATGATCCCCCTTCGATGACTTTCCTTCAAGTTTATTAATCATTAGTTATTTCTTTTGAAGATTGACTCTCAGCCCTCTTGATTCCAATAAGCTTTTTCAAAGTTATAGCTATCTAGTACAACCCTCCAGTGTTTTGCTAACTTATGCTAAATCATCAGTGTAAACATTCTGGTCTAACTTCATATGATAATGCTTTAAAATTACAGTGAATAACGATGGACGTAGTACTGAATCTTTGTGCAATCAAGTCTGGACTGAGAAATTGTCGATAAAACAGCTGTTAATTCTTGCTTGACACTTACCCTATGTACATGGGTACTACCAGAACTGGTGCAGTTTGGCCTTTCTTTTACAGGGGTCCTGGTGGATTCCGTAGCAGTTTGGAATTGCCACCTTGACACGTTTAGAAACACTCCTAAAGTGGACCAGTTTGGATCCTATCTCGTATAAACACTTGGATCCGTACCAGAACGGGAACGGATCGAAAATGCGGCGAAACAACTGACACTACGAGATAAATTTGAAGTGATTTCCATTCATGATCTATTATAATACCAATATTGGCAATCAAGTCATCGAGACCTAACGTTAATTTCTCAATGCTTCATTTCAGTGCAGCTTTAAGAACAATAGAAAGAATCATGGGTTTGGGAATTTTCGCCGTGGTCTAGTGGATAAGTTTCTTGCCTTCATATCGATATGGTCAAGAGGGTTAGGGTTCAAATCCCGGAAGGGCTCTTGGCGACGTCTGGAAGGGCATCCGGTCTTAAAGTGCTCTATGCCCCAGTAACAAGTCCCATGTGCACGGACATTGCTGTAGCCGCTGTAAAGTTGAGTGCACTGCGTTAAAACCACTTAAGTTTGTTTTTTTTAATTTCGAACAGTCGCAGATTTGTGGATGCAAATCAATCCGATACTGTCTAAACACCCTGCAAATGCGATTGGATCCGTTTGGATCCGAACCCTTTGATATCCGATACCGTATAAACGAGGTCTCTTTAAATTTCTATACACAGACTGAACAGGTTTAGCAAGCCATTCCTCAACACTTGATTTCCATTTTTACGTCAGCACAGATTATTTCCTCTGGCAAGAAATTTTTCCTTCCGTTGTCACAAGATAAAAAATAGCATCTCTGGTTCCATGATCGGAATGAAACCAAACTGTTTCACATCTTTGTTAACCTACTGCCTCAGTAGCTTTTTAGGTCATTCTCTCGAAAATCTTTAAAATCTGGTCTGTTGCCTTTAGTCCTCTAATTACCTCCCTGCACAGTAACCGGCGTTCCCTTGGGTGTGTTTACAAATGTTCTTAGCTTCCAATCTGTAGGGATAGCACCCTCTGTAATGATATTATTTAATTACTCTGTGATCACATCAATGCCCGTTTCTCCTGCATATTTATAATGGTATATTTTACGAGGGTGATTCAATTCTACATACTCAGCACTTCTGTGTGTGGTAATATACACAACACAACGTACAGAGCAGGCGCCGTCAAGTGGAAATTTTCCTTGCCTTCAACTCAAGAAGGTATAGGTTCAATTCCCTGAAGTGCGCTATGGTCCGCCAGAAGTCCCATGCATATTAGCACTGTATTAACCCCTTTTAGTGGCAAGTGCATGGCGTAAAACGGCATCATAAACAACAAAACTTACAAATAAAGTGCAAGTAAGTCATCCCCTACCTACATAGTCACGAAATTCAGCAGAAACTTATGGAAAAAAAAGATGAAAGCATCCAAAAAGCAACATTCCAACTATATGACCCAAAGTTCTCAGTTCATTTTGCTGTAAGCATTGACCCTAATTTCTTAATTTGAATGGAATTGACATGGCAATCCTAAACTTTAGGAATGGAGCCGCAAAGTAAAGCTACTTGTCCTACATTCCAAATGTATTTAAACAAAGAAAACAACTTATCATGTAGCCATGGATTACAAACCGTATAAAATAGAACGGTGTAGTTCGAAGTTCGATTCTATCTCTGTACGGTAGATATCCGAGTTAGGTTTAGAAAATTTTGAAGTTGACCCAATAAGGTCTTTAAGAAACGTTCTGAATATAGTAATCTAATTTTTATGTTATTATAATTTCTCTACTCTTCGCAAAATAATATTAAAATAACGGTCAATATGTCAACACCAACAGTAATAAAAACTGTGGTGATGATACCAGTTACCTTGTTCATATTTGCAGTTAAAGTAACCATGCATGTTACAATGATACAGAACTTTGATACGGTTATGTCATAAAAACTCACTAAATCATGAAAGAGCGTAAGTAAGGTAACTGTCCATATATCTAGATGTCCCAACCCTGATGAATTGCTAACATCGCTTTAATGGAGATCCTCCTAACTGTGGTTTTAAATGGACACGAGCAGCTGCTGAGCAGGATGGTGACCTCAATTTAAATACGCATTGTTCTCGGTTTACTACTGACCAATGGCTGCCGAGACAGAGTATAGAGCCTTAGAAATGGTAACTTTAAATTATGAATTATTATATCTTGATCTCTGAGAGAATAGTGGAAGGATAGAATGATGATAGATATTATCTGCAGAAAATCGACACGTACAGCGGGGAATGCCTACCGAATTTTGGTGCGAGTGGCGAACGCATCTCAGATGGTTTAGCCATGGAGAATATAATAACGATAAACATGTGAATAAGTGCGGAAACATGAGATTATGTCTGATGGAGAAGAGGATCACCTGAGACAAAACCATAACACGCTGCAAGTTATTACAAGAGACGACTCACGGGAGTTGAAATCAGACGAGGCTACTGCCACTCTAGGAGAAGAGCCATCACGACACCTCTACACTCACACCTTCCTTGACAACGTGCACTAATGTGAAAAAAGTTCGATGAACCAAGATGACGTATGAAGATGATGAGTCACTGAAGCCAAATATAATAATAAGAAGAAGAATAATAATAATAATAATAATAATAATAATAGTTGGCATGTGTTTTAGCAGTTTCACTTTTGATCATAATTTGTATCTACAGGAGCCAGAAATATTTCAACAGAATGATCCATGTCACGCATAAAAAATACAACCTAAAAGATTTATAGTATCCATCTCTTAAAAAAACTAAATCACACTCATTGATTTAATCTCCGTTAACTAGGGGAAATATTGATCTCTCATATGAAGAACAGAATTCGAAATAAAATCGCATCTGCCAAGCATCTTCACCTGAAAGTACTACCAAAGGAACTCCATTTCGGTCCAATTCTGGCGAATTCTGTTTCAAGAGCTATCGGAAGAAAGCATTTAGGTACAATGAAAATTTCTTTTTTCATGAAATGTTTTATGTTCGGTATCAAAACAAACTTTTCTTAAAATCATGGAAGATGCCCATTGAAGGACGTAGTCTCAAAATGGAAGTCATTCGTGTCCCCGTTTGAACGGAAAGAAATACTCAACACTGCGGAGTTGCTAATATCGCTTATCAGGCCATCGAGTATAGCGTGTCGCAATGGAACATCATTTCAAACATGGATTGAGAAAGGAGTTCGATGAGTCTGTCAGTGAAAATCCGATAGCCATGAAGTTTATGAATAGTTTGCAAAATCGAGAAATACCTGATTCGATTCCCAAGGAAAAACCCCTAATCCTTGACTAATGTAGATTTCCGACAAGAATCAAGCTGTACCCTATTTGAGCACTTATCTTCCGTTAACTTAACAGTACCATTAAAATCCTCTAGTAGTCATAACCCGGAGTTCTTTTCCATTCAGAAAGTGCTTGACGTAGTAACAGACTACAAAAAGGCAACGGTTTTTCTTGCCTTGGCATATCTGGAGCAACAGCCTTCATGACAAGGGAAATGTTCCGTTTGCAGTTTATATTTACCATTCCCTAATACAACTACTCAATTACACGCATCTAAAACCGCATTTAATCACGTTTGCTCCTTTAATTGCCATATATGATGCCTAAGATATTGCAGCAGTAGTATACTTACTAGGCCCGCAGGATAGCGTCCAGTGCAACGATTCCAGCAAGATCAACATGACGAGTACGTGAATGGAATTCATCATGCTATCCCAATTCCAAAACTACTTACTCAATTCTGACCTATATAGCTACAACCAAACAGCTCGTTACCTAATGAAAAAACTACACTCAATAGTATCAAGTAACGTTCAATTATTGCCAAGCATTTTGTTAGCTAACTCATGTCAAGTCAGAATGTTTAAACAGATTTTCCAGTGAGTGTGAAATTTGAATCATCTTCCTCAGGTGAGTCAATATAAAGAGCAGCGATGGTAACAGCCATCGACAACGACCTTGAACTATTTTGAAGCCTAGTGACACAATCTTTCTATTATACTTTTTAATTAAAGAGCTCCAACATTTTCAATTACCAGATCTTGATAATTAGCTGAGCAATCTTGAGTACATTCATCAGAATATGGGAGCCATGACACAAAACTTCGAACAGTTGTGTTGTCATGGATGTACCTGTTAGTGACGCAATATTTAGTAAACCTCTGTTGTGTGATTTAACGGGTTTAATTAAATAAAAACGAAACGTGGAAGCTACTTATTCTGAGAGTTTCGCACATCAGACCATTAAAAGTCAACGGCTAGCCAATCTTTCAATAAACAGCTTAGCCTTCTAAATAAACCTTTTGTCTATAAAAGTCATATTGTTTCTCTCTTCCTATTCTTTTCTTCTCCTTCTTTCACGTCTTCTTCTTCATCATAATAGTAGATATCTGCATTATCATCAATCATCATTGTCTTCCTCTTCTTCTCCCTCCTCTCCCTCCTCCTCTCCCTCCTCATCAACAACAATACCAACACTTACACCAACACTTGATCATTATCATCATCATCATTATCATCATCATCGTCGTCATTAACCGTCGTCATAACCATCATCACCATAGTCATTGTTACCATCGTTACCAATAATACCATTGTTTTCTTCAGCACCACTATTATCGTGATCTTCATCATTATCATTATCATCATCCTTATCGTAACCATGAGGATTATCATCACAGGGCCTTACAGTCTTCATAATTACAGGAGGGTGGAGTACCAACTCAAATGATGTCGTGCAAGAAGGGTGTGACAAGTCTTTTGTAAATAAATGAAGCGGTTGTTCAGAAATTACACCCTGCCATTGTTAACTATTATTATGCCCAGATCTTTGAAATGACTAATAAAAACTTACAAGGGTCCTTATTGATAGCAGCATTCTTTTGCTGACGAGGTTAACTCGTACGAATAACTAATATTACTTTTTTATTATCGTTATTGTCATCATTGTTATTATTATTATTATCATTATTATATTATCATTGGTATATTCTTTTCATCCGCCAGTAAAGATTACTCTATATACTGTGATGTCGCAGGCTTTCTTTCTCCGTCAATTTTATCGGG